>ML421121.1:4287-82513 GCA_005239525.1 Nicotiana knightiana | reverse complement strand
TGCGCATAAAATGTAAGGTATATCATATGTTAAACTATGCAATTTAGTCTCGCATCAGTTATCCCTCCCTTTTTCAGTCATTATAGTATTTTCAGTTAATAAGGTATATCGGGGACCTTGTCCTGGTAAACAGCTAGCATCTCAGTATTCTTTAGAGGCTTCGTAGACTATGGTTCAGTCAGTCAGATGTTAGCAGGCTCTTATGTTTTAGCCTTGTCGGCTACTCGTTTGTACTTGCAGACTTTTTTGTGTTTTCCGAATCTATGATATTTTAGTCAGACTCTTTAGAAGATCATCACGTTGTATATTTATATCTAGCTTACAGTTATACCACATGTGAAATCTATGCAGTTGGTTCGCTCGATCACATGTAGTAAGGCACCGAGTGCCGTGTTACGCCCAGGACATGGTTCGGGGCGTGAAAAAGCTTGGTATCAGAGCGCTAGGTTCAAGAGTCCTAGGGAGTCTATGAAGCCGTGTCCAGTGGGTCACTTTTATGTGTGTGTGTGCGCCACACGTGTAAAACGTTGACCACCAAGACATCTAGGATTGTTCCCTTTCTTTCATATTCTAGATCGTGCAGTTAGAGTTATGCTTCAGGAATCTTCTAACTAGCCAGGGGGATACAACTAATGTTGCTCAAGAAGAGGACACTCCGGCCCAGGGGGTGTCGCGCCCCCCTTTTTCCTCTCCTTTCCGGTTGGTCAGGGTTTTCGACATTATTGGGACAACTCGTTTCTTTTTAGGAAAGGGGGTATAATGAGTTCGAAGAGTCGCCACCTAACGAATTAAGGTGCGTCAGGGCACCTATTAAGGGTCATTCATAACACTAATTGCATAACCAGGGATTGGGTAAGGTATTGAAATTACTTCAAGGGGAAGGTGTTAGGCACCCCTCAAAGTCCACAACTGTGGGTCCCGACCAAACATACTTTGTGAATTCATTCAAGTAGCAAATAAACAGTCTAAGCACACATATGTAAACAAACAAAGGTATTAACAGATTAGCAGTCCAAGCACACATATGTAAACAAATAAAGGTCTTAACAAATTAGCAGTCCAAGCACATATATGTAAAGGATAAAGGAGGTCCTAAGTTGTTTATCCTATAGGATCATATATGTGCAATGCCCGGTAATCACTCCTCAATGAGGGGATACACGTTGCATTAGCGCACAGGTCATCATATCCTTTTCTACGCATTGTCCCACCCCTTAGTTGCTATTAAGCGAGTTTGGTTTAACGAGCTCTACGCGTGCTGTTGCCCGTCCCTTATTTGGGGGTCCCGGAGGAGTTTAGGACCTATAGTATACTTGTAGTTCTAGACAAACCCCTATATTTTTTTAAAAAGGGAAAAACTAGGCGACAAGCAAGAATAAGTAAGACTAGCACATAAGTGACAAAAACAGTTAAAAGGCTCAGATTCACCTCCACACATAATGCAAATAAACAGCACGTCTCAAACCACAGACAAAGGCAACTTTTTATTAGAGAAAAGATCCTAAGACAGGGTATCTAAGGTGCACATTACTATAAAGATCATGCAACACTGTGTCATAATGCAATGGCAGGGTCCTAATCAGTTTGCCTACTGATTATAAGACCTGTAGGACTTTAAGCAGTAAACACAATCAACACGCAATTTCCAGTTTATAAAGATTAATTACCTAAGGCTTGCCTAGGCGTGGGACTGTGCAATCACAATTACAAGAGATGTTTATCAGTTTAGAAATCGTTTAACCTACAAACATGATGTTCTAAATGACACAGACTTTGAAAAGGGAATTTGCACCGGCTTATGCTCAGAAAACATACCCCTATATATGAGACCGTTTTTATGCCTTTTAAGATCGATGACTTATTTTAATGGACCTAGGCGTAATCAAATGAATGCAAGTAGAATTCCTATAACATGATATCTAAATGCATACAGGAATGATAGCTTCATTAAGACAGTGTTATTAGCCTAACAGCAGGATTTCTAAGTGAAAGCACTTATGCAAACGTGAAGCATCGATTAGTAATATGCTGAAACAATAAAACATGAAGCGCCAAGAACAGGATATCTAATGCATGTTTAGCATGATTTGGATGCAAATGAACACATCAGTCCTAAGACATGGCTTCTAATGCAGATTTCCAGAATTTAAAGCCTAGGAACATGGTTTCTACCCAGTTTTTACCTACAGTACCATACGCTACCCTCCCTTTTCACTAATCACCCCAATATACAAATTAATTATTACAGACCAATGGCTGAATGAATTACATAAATAAATAAAAAGAGAAGAAGTTAAACTATAGGGAGCGTGAAGCAGGCCCAAATACGACCTAAAGATACCAGGCCTTCAGCAATCTCAAATGCCAAGGATTTTAGAACCAATTTCATGTCCAGGTGTGTCAGAGTTCCCTAAGGACCTCAAGGATCCCGGGCAGTGCTCACACCCAGACTTTTCATAACAAGAAATGAGTAAGTGCAGTGTAGAAGGGCCAGCCCCAATGTGCCAGAGTTTGGAGGAATCTCAAGGATCCCAAGGCAATACACACACTGGAGGGGCAGAAAGATTGGAGTGAGAGGGCTTGACATAGTTTTGAAAGATTTTTAGTGAGAAAACAATGTAGAGATAACTCTAGGAGTGAAAAGGTTTTCTGAAAATAGGAACTATTTTAGTAGTAAAACAGTTTGGGAAAAGTACTAAAACACTTTTGAAATCAGAACACAAACCAATTGGTCATAGAACAACCAGATTCAGAAACACTTGGAAAACAGATTCCACACAGGGATAAAAGGGTTGGGGACACATAGAATACACATTAAGGAACACATGAACAAGGTACATGGAGGCATATAGACAACAAATGCATAGAACATTTAGGAGTTTTTATAGAATTAACAGGTTAGTCATGATAGTAGGTAATTGGGGACATAGAGCAAGGATGCAGTAAAGCCATGTTGAAAGCAATGTGGTACTGGACAGAATTAGACACATAATTAAGGTAAATCGAATACCCTAAGAGACTAGGTGACTTAACATAATCTCTTTAGTGAAGAGGAATAGGCAGGTACTGAATAAACATACAAGACAAGCATCACATAGGCAATTACAGTTTGTACATGCTAATTACACACCAAACAAAATAGGATTTAGACATTCTAAGCAAAGCAGTAAACAGGAACAGGGATTGAATTCATAACTAATGAACTAGTGCAGGAATGAAACACATAGAGTTAGGTTTCAAAATCTAACTAGAGACATACCAGTTGAAGAAAAGAGTGCAGAATATAAAGCAAGTGTAGTTCCAATATCAAGCCTTGGCTTGCAGCCGGCTAAATCAAAAGTTAACACAAGTAGCAGAGAAAGAAAAAAGAGTTTGAGTATAAGTGTGTGTTTGTGAACTAGTCTTTTTTTTTAGAAGTGGAGCAGGGGAGTTTATATAGTAGTTCAAGAGTAGAGAAAATAAGGTAAAAGAAATCAGAAGCCAGCAACTAAGGAAATCACAGAATCCAATCACATAAGGATTTCAGAATAGACTCCTTTAATTAAGGGCAATTGACCAACGGTAATAATCAAGGACTTAGTTAAGGCAAAAAGTTCAAATCAAACCAAATAAGGGAGTTCAGAATAACCAGGGGTCTAATTAAGGCAAGATAATCATGTAAAGGAATCAGTAAATATTACAGACAATTAAATAAGGCAAGAATGACTAATTAAGGGAATAAACAAGGAAATAATCAAGAATTATGCACATGAATTTTTAATATAGTGAATCAGCCAATCAAAATTTCAAAGTAATATTGATTTCTGGGGGGAAAGCTATCAACTTCCACAAATAGAGAATGAGCTAAGTAAAACTTCAGAAACACATAGAAGTTAGTCCGGAAATCGACTCAAAAACCCTAATAGAGATGGACTAGGATAAAAATCATAAGAAACTGAATTAGACTAAGAATAAATCATGAAAGTCAAAGCACAAAACGAAACAATGCCACAAGTAACACGAAAAATCCAGAATCGAAGAAAAATATAAGAAAATTGGGGTTTTAGCATAAATCGACTAGGATTTAGGCAAACTCAACATAAATCGGTCAAAAGCACATATGAACAGAAGATTAAACATTCAAAATCAGCAAACTTTTGGAGAAGATGATTTTTAGTAAACCCTAGTTTTAGGAAAATGTAAAATCACTTGAAAAACCAGAAAAATTTCAAGGAAACATGTGAGATAGGTTCGATTCATCTCATATCTGTACAGATCAGAGAAGATCGAAGATAGAAATTAGGGTTTTGAGAAAATAGCATAGAGACAAAGACAAAGCTTAGAAATCCATAGGTTTAGGCAAAATTAAGAAGATCTTACTAGAGATCGAACCAGAACGGCCTGAAACAGGCAAGCAAAAGCCAAAGTCGTAAGTGGACTGACCCTGGTCCCTTGAGGACTTTAGAGACAAGTAATACCAGCATAATAGAGCCATGAGAGGCTTGAGGTTGGTCAGGAACCACCATGGTTGACGATGGAGAGTGACGGCAAGGTGAGATTAGGGTTAGGGCAGAGAGGATTTGGAGAGGATAGTGAAGTCTAACAGCGGAGAGGGTGAGAGAATGAGGGGTTTGGGGAAGGGGTCATTTGGGTTTAATTAAGGTAAAGGGGGATCTGGACCATTGATCAAAATGATCAACGGACAGGATTGAACAGGGTATTGGGTCGGGCAGGTTAATGTTTGGGCCTGGGGGTCTTGGGCTAGTTTATAAGGTATTTGGGCTGGTTATATAGACTATAATTGAAATTAAATGAGGCTATTTGTTAAATACCAAAATAATTTAATTAAAGTAATTTGATGAAGTAATTACTAATTATAAAATGAATTTAATGCATAGAAATATTTCAGGAATGATTATTTGGTATTTGAAGATGCAAAAAACTAATTTCTGGTAAAAAATAGTACAAAATTGTATGCATGGGCTATAATTGCAAAGTTATTGTAATTGTAGCCAAAAGGTGCCAAATTGGCTACTTATGGAATGATTTGGACTTAATAGGACCATAATAGTAATATTAAATCAAGAAAATCTTTTGAAATCATATGTGATGCAATTTTGTAATTATTTATTAGAAATAAAATACTGGGCAAATTAATAAAATATGTATAAAAGTGTGAAAAAATACCACTTGATGCTAATGCATGATTTTGAAGACATATATGCATTTTGAAATATTTTTTAGGAAAAATTGGGTATCAACAGCTGCCCCTCTTTATGCGGAAAGGATGAAAGAGTTGTCGGGTAAAGATATGATGGTCAATTTTGGCCGAGCGCAACGGTTAGAGAGATTTAGGCCGCACCCAGGCTTCTGAGCTGCCTACATATCCCTGGTTTTACAGGAATCAGGCCGTATGTAGTTCCGGATTCATTGGCAAGATATTCTGGTGAAGTCATTGGAAGAAGGACGCAATATCTAGGGATAGGCGAATGAATGGTTCACGAGAGAGGTCAGGTTTGATACAGTTGAGGGAACTGGAGCAGGATCGCTCCTGCTGGGATAGCAGTTTCTTGTCGAGTCACCTGCAAATAGAGATAATACGAGCATATATTTGTGCGGAAATTTAGTCATGATGCAGATGGACCATAAGAGTTTTATTCAAACGGTTGAGGATGACGTCATGGGCCATGAGTTGATTAATGAGATTCGCAGGCCATGAAATGATGTTCTCGGGCCATGAAGATGGTGCCTCCGAACCATGACGCCTTTGAATAATGATATGCAAATTTTGAGAGATCCTAAGGCCATGACATGGTGTCTTCCGACTATGAGGATGATGCCTTTAGACTATGGCGCCTTTGGACAGGTTGGCGATATTTCAGCCCATGAGATACAATAATATGATGTCAACAAGACAAGGCTTAGTCTTGCAAAGTGGAGGGAAGATCCTAGCCCGAAATAAGAGCAAAGTAGATAATATTGGAGAGACAACGCTTAGTCTCGATGAAAAGAATGTAAATCGGAGGTTGGCGCTTAATCTCGATGAAAAGAATGTAAATCGGTGGCGGAGCTTAACCTCATGCAAGGCGGAGACAAAGCTTAGTCTCATGCAGGGGAAGGCAGGGATTATCCTTATTCAAGGGAAGGCAGAGATTAGCCTTATGCAAAGTGGAGACAGGGCTTAGTCTCATGCAGATGAAGGTAGAGATTAGCCTTTTGCAGGATGAAGGCAGAGATTAGCCTTATGCAAGGGGAAAGGCAGCATTTAGCCTTATGCAAACAAAGGCAGAGATTAGCCTTATGCAGATGAAAGGCAGAGATCATCCTTATGCAGAGGAAGGCAGAGATTAGCCTTATGCAGAGGAAAGACAGAGCTTAGTCTCATGCAGGGGAAAGGCAACGATTAGCCTTATGCAAAGGAAAGGCAGCGATTAACCTTATGCAAAGAAAGTCATAGCTTAGTCTCATGCGGGGGAAAGGCAATGTTTAGCCTTATGCAAAGGAAGGAAAAGATTAGCCTTATGCAGAAAATAGAATGAATAGCAGATAGTAGCAGAATTTCTTAGCTGGTAGCAGATTTTGATAACGCGATTGTTGTGAGGATTGTGACTTTGTGGCATGTTTATCCTTTGTCCCTGCATCCAAAGAAAAATTGTGAGTTCTGTAGAAGGGGAGGTTGGTTTGTATCCCCACTGGCTTTGCTTGACTTGCATTGCCTGGCCTGAAGATCCGTAAATCGTCGGGGTAGCATTTGGCTAAACAGAGTTACCTTACAAGCAAGCATGCATAGTTTTGTAAAGATGTAGTGAAAAATATATTTGAGAAATTTAGATGAACTGATGACCGTGACAAGATCCGAGATATTGCAACTTCTCTTGCTATGGAAATTTGAGGGTCATTCTCAAAATTCTTCCCCAATTAGATGGATTGATATCTCTGACTGTTGTACGTGCTGTGATCGGCTGAACTTGCTTATGAATTTTGAGGGTCCTCCTCAAAATTCTTCCCCAGTTTCCAATTGTGGAGGGAAATAAGATTTTTATTAGTTTGTGACCGAACCCACAGGGCTGCCTACGTATCCCCTCTTAAACGGGAATCAGGTCGAGCGTAGTTGAATTTACAACATTTGATAGAAGCATAAAAAGTTACACATAGTATCGTTTAACTACATCTGAGTTGATTGGTTTTGGCCAGAGTTCTCCATCCATTTCTGCAAGTATGAGAGCTTCTCCTGGCAGTACTCTGTGGACAATGTAAGGACCCTTCCAGTTGGGAGAGAATTTCCCTTTGGCTTCATCTTGATGCGGAAAGATCTTCTTCAACACCAGTTGCCCTGGTGTGAACTGTCTAGGCTTGACTCTTTTGTTGAAAGCTCTGGACATTCTGTTCTGGTAGAGTTGCCCATGACATATTGCGTTCATTCTTTTCCCGTCTATGAGGGCTAGTTGCTCATAACGGCTTCTTATCCACTCTATGCCGTTGAGCTCAGCTTCTTGTATGATTCTCAAGGAAGGAATCTCCACTTCGGCAGGAATAGCAGCTTTCGTACCATAAACCAGCAAGTAGGGAGTTGCCCCGGTTGATTCTCTAACGATTTCCTATGGTATGATATCTTCTTCTTCTGAATCACTATCCTTTGGTTGCGTTGTCACATTGCATGTCACAGTCATTGGTTCATCAAGACAGGAAATAGTAATGATGTATAGATAAAAGTATGAGAGAAAGATGATAATAATAAATACTGATTCATTGAAATATAAAAGCGATTTTTAGTAATTTAAACAAATGTTTTGGAATACTAGGGATTTTATTTAAAGAAAAAAAATGTGAAAAGGAAATCATTAGCGAATAAAATAAACAGTGCTTGTTCAGCCTTTCTACCTCGGGACTCGTCGGGCCCTAGATGGTCTGACAGTCCAGTTTCTAAGGAGCGATCCCTTGCTCACAGCTTGGATGGTAGAGCCTTCCTCCTCCTCCCCCTCAAAGATGACACAACAATCGAAATCCTCGTCTTCCAAGAATAAGTTCCTTAATGTTGCTAATGCTTCTTCCTCCTCTAGTTCCCCTATGATGTCGGCTTGCTGGAAAGTCTGTTCCAGACGCGGTATGGGCTGCTCGAATGGATAGTAGGGACCATGCCATCGTGGCGTCCAATCATCGTACTCTTGCCAAATGTACTGGTATCCCAGGCCAAAGGTAGTGTCATGGTGCTTTAGTCGTATTGTCTTGGAAATTCCTTGAAGATTCTTACCGAGACCCTTGCCGAGTTCGTATCTGCTCCAATTCATTATGCTTTCAATCTTACTACTCCACCACTTATCCTTGTCTATTGTGGTGACCCGTTCGATGTGGTGGTAAGTTTCTCCACCAAGCCTTCTTCTACCTTTAATTAGCGGGATAGTCTGGCGACTATAGATGGGGTTGCTCCCATCCCCATGGATAATGACTTCCTGATGACTCCACTCACATTTTACCGCCTGATGCAAAGTTGAGGCCACATCCCCAGCGGCATGTATCCACGGTCGTCCTAGTAACAAATTATAGGACACGGATATATCTAACACCTGAAATTCAATCTCAAACCATGTAGGCCCCATCTGTAAACAGAGACTGATTTCTCCAGTGGTGGACCTTTGAGACACATCGAAAGCCTTTACATTCATAGATCCTTCTCGTATTTCGTGCAGTCCCTTGCCCGGCCTCTTTAGTGTTGTTAACGGGCAAATGTTAAGGCTGGACCCTCCATAAATCAGAACCCTGGTAATGAAGCAATCTTCACATTGCACGGTAATGTGCAGTGCCCTGTTGTGACTCAAGCCTTCAGGTCGTAGTTCATCCTCGTGGAAATTAATTTTGTGACTTTCTAATACCTGCCCCACCATGTTAGCCATCTCTCCGCTTATGATGTTGTTAGGAACATAAGCTTCATTCAACACTTTCATCAGAGCACTCATATGTGCTTCCGAATCTGCAGCAATGATAAGATAGATATCTGGGACGGAGTCTTGTTCAGATGATCTATGACTGAGTACTCCCTGGCTTGCACCGTCCTCCAGAGGTCATCCGGTCCTGTCTCAATAACGGGAGGTCTGTTTGCTGGATTCTCCCAAGTGTTCGAGCATGTAGACCCTTCAGTTCCTGGTCATCCCTGTGCATCACCAGCTTCTTCTACCTTGACCTTTCCATTCCTTCTAGCTTCAGCTATGTAATCCCAGGGCACGACATTAGTGTTGAAGTGCGGCGTAGTTGATACTGTCACTATAATTGGTGTGGCTACCTTTACTTCGAATGGAACAGGAGTCACTGCAGGTGGTGCTATTTATACCTCGAATGGTGCGGGCGTATCTATAGGCGGTGATATCTCAAACTCGAACGGGACTGATGTATTCACCTCAGCGTCTCCTGACGGTTGTGTCTGCACTATGATGGGATTGAGTGTAACTGTTGGCTTCTTGGGGTCATCACCTTCTTTGATTAACTCGATTGACTCTTCTGGGTCCCATTCTTCATCTATTTCTATCACATTGACACCTCCACCCCTGTGATATGGGAGGGGGTTATTGCGGACCTTAGGAGCAGCCTCCTTCGCCTGGATGATTTTATTGTCAATCAGATCCTGGATCTTATCCTTCAACGAGCGAAATTCATCGATGGTATGTCATTTTATGTTGGAATGGTATGCACATGTTTTGTTTGGATTGACCCATTAGGATGGATTCTCTGTGGATATAGCAGGGACAGGGGTAACGTAACCAGCAACTTTAACCTTTCATACAGCTAGTCAATGAGCTCGGCAATGGCGGTATATTATTTGGGTGGCCTGCGGTCAAAGTTGGGTCGAGTTCTTGGGAAATTTTGGCGAGCTGGAGGTGACTGAAAGTGAGACGGTTGGGAGTTGTATGTGTGATAGGCAGTGGCTGGTTGGGAATATCTCGGAGATGTGGGTTTATATGTAGGTGGAGGTGATGGTCGATATATAGGTCGAGGTTCTTGGTATTCAAGTGGAGAGGTTAGATATGTCAGTGGGGATTTGGGTCCTTGTGCAACCATTACTGCTCCTACGTCTTTATTCTTGGATATACCAATGGACTGCAGTGCTTTGTTAGTAGCTAGTAGTGCTTCAAAATTTGTGACCATCTCACTTTTAATGCCTTCTTCAATCCTTTCACCCAGCTTGATGATGTCAGAGAACTTGTGATTTTAAATTACCATCAGTATTTCATAATATTGCGGGTCCTGTGCCCTGACGAAGAATTTGTTCATCTGTTCTTCATCTAATGTTGGCCTAACCTTGGCCACTTCTGACCTCCAACGAGTGGCATACTCGTGAAAGGTTTCAATGGGTTTCTTCTTGAGATTCTGGATGTAAAATATGTCCGACGCATTTTTCGTGTTGAACCTAAATCGGTCCATGAAATCTGAGGCCACACTCACCCAATTAGGCCACTTCTTGGGGTCCTGGCTGATGTACCAAGACAAGGCATCCCCTGTGAGGCTCCTCATGAACAATTTCATCCGAATCTTCTCGTCTCTTCCTACTCCGACCAGTTTGTCACAATAGGTCCTCAAATGGACCCTGGGATCACCAGTACCGTCGAACATTTCAAACCTGGGAGGTTTGTAACCCTTCAGTAGTTCTAAATCAGGCTGTATACAGAGATCTTCATAATTCAATACTTCGATCCCCTTACCTCCTTCCATGCCTTGAACTCGATTCTTGAGTTCTTCGGCCAAGTTCATGATAAGCAGGTCCTTCTCACTGGATTTTGGTGCGTAAGAAATGGGTTAGGTGGAGTGAAGTAGAGTCTCCACGTATATGGGGTTGTTCTGGTGGCCTGGTGCTTGAGCATAGAGGTGATTGTTGGTGGAATTTTGTGGTTTAGGAATGATGGGTGAGGTGTTTCGGGGGGGGTGTGGCAGGTGTTTGGTTTGTATTGTGGTGGAAGGGTTTGTTTTTGTGGTGGTGTTGTATAGTGGTGAGTTGCAGGAGGGTTCTGTCTGTTGGGGGTATTCTGAGGTGGTGCGGGGTTTTGAGTGTTCGGGTGGCTGATAACTGGAACATTAAGTGAGAAGGACAAGTTCGCTAGATTTCGAACATGTTCAAGTTCCCCCTGAAGTTTCATTAGCCTTTGCTCGAGTTGTGACACAGCATCATTCTGAAGCTGAGTACCCCTACTGTCAGAAGCTTCGGTATGTTCAACTGATGTTGAGTTTTCCTTTCTGATATTAGTCAAATCTTCCATCTTGCCTTTGCCTTTAGATGGACTAGGAGGAGGAGAAGGTGGAGGGCCCCTGGATCTTGTATGATAAGTTGATGATGCCAGAATGCACGAACCAACCTTTGGGGAAGGGGAATAATCAAAGAAATAAAATAAAAATAAAAGGTAACAAGTCAGTGAGTATCATGAGAAAAGTATTTGCAGTATTTAAACACATATTGTAGAATTGTAGACGCGCGTTTTAATTTGGGAGCCTCGTTGTGCCCGAGGTAGGCCTAACGACAAGTTGATTTGGAGAACTTAGATGCCAAAATGCCTCATTTCATTAATGTAAATAGGCGAATCCCAAAACGATACTGAAATAACAAATAGGAAATGAGTCACTAATGGCACTCGGCCTTATTACATTTATGAAAGCAAAAAGGTAAATCTAGCCTATTTGGTCCTAGAAGGGCCTTCCCCATATTCGATATTCTTGATTCCATCGAACAAGTTTCCCAGCTCGTGCAGTCCCAGCAGTAGCATTTTGATTAGCATTGTAATCCTAATCCAATTTTGGTGGGATATTGCTGACCATACCGAATCTAGGGATCTCGTGCCTCATTTTCTGCAAGACAAAAATGGTTAGGCCATTTCCCCCACCAGACTCGACTATTTATACACTTATGATTAGCATACGGGCATTTAATTCTCCAAATTAATGCATAGAACGTGAGCGTGTCCGTTGGGATTATGAAAACCCCGGTGGACTTTTGGATAAGGCTGTCTTAAAGATTTTTTGTGCGGACGACACATTAACCCGGCTAGGTTTGACCATGATGCATGTACAGTTATAATTAGAGTAAGGTTATTATGGGGGTCTATATTGGTACCCTCAAGCGGAAAACTTGAGGGGAAAAGGCACGGAACCGTCGACTGCACCGCTGATCGACTAGTTTTACCGCAAATAAGCATTTCCGAATTTAGGGGTGATATGATATGGAAGAGCGCAACCACTCATCAAGCGTTTCTATAATATTTGTATAGGCACGAATGGAATATGATGTTGATCATGATTATGCAGCAATGAGCAATAAACATGTTTTCACGCATTTTCACATTATGAAAGCGATAAATACAACTGTTATAATTGACAAGAAGTTACAAAGGAAAACAAAAAGAAACATGTCAGTTTCATTTTTTGAAAAAAATAAATACTTGGGAAAGTAAACAGTTAATTGCACATAAAGGGGAAAAAGAAAGGTGCAGGTATTTAACAAGACAAGGCATACTTAGACGAATTCACAAAACGGTTTGTAATGGTAAAAGCCCAAAATCCCCAGCACAGTCGCCATGCTGTCGCGCCCCCCTTTTCATCTCCTTTCGGATTGTTTAGGGTTTTTAACATTATTGGGACAACTCGTTTCCTTTTGGGAAAGGGAGTATAATGAGTTCGAAGAGTCGCCACCTAACGAATTAAGGTGCGTTAGGGCACCTATTAAGGGTCATTCATAAGTCATAACACTAATTGCATAACCAGAGATTGGGTAAGGGATTTAAATTACTTCAAGGGGAAGGTGTTAGGCACCCCTCAAAGTCCAAAACTGTGGGTCCCGGCCAAACATACTTTGTGAATTCATTCAAGTAGCAAATAAACAGTCTAAGCACACATATGTAAACAAATAAAGGTCTTAACAGATTAGCAGTCCAAGCATACATATGTAAACAAATAAAGGTCTTAACAGATTAGCAGTCCAAGCACACAAATGCAAAGGATAAGGAAGGTCCTAAGTTGTTTATCCTATAGGATCATATCTGTGCAATGCCGGTAATCACTCCTCAATGAGGGGCTACACGTTGCATTAGCGCACATGTCCTCATATCCTTTTCTACTCATTGTCCCATCCCTTAGCGGTTATTAAGCGAGTTTTTTTAACGAGCTCTACGCGTGCTGTTGCCCGTTCCTTCTTTGGGGTCCCGGAGGAGTTTAGGACCTCGAGTATACTGCCAGTTCTAGACAAACCCCTATGGTTTTTTTAAAAAGGGAAAAACTAGGTGACAAGCAAGAACAAGTAGGGCTAGCAC
This sequence comes from Nicotiana knightiana, assembly GCA_005239525.1. Lineage (NCBI taxonomy): Eukaryota > Viridiplantae > Streptophyta > Magnoliopsida > Solanales > Solanaceae > Nicotiana > Nicotiana knightiana. The sequence goes on along the minus strand of ML421121.1, from coordinate 69,251 downwards.
ATAAGTGACAAAAACAATTAAGAGGCTCAGATTCACCTCCACACATAATGCAAATAAACAGCACGTCTCAAACCACAGACAAAGGCAGCTTTTTATTAGAGAAAAGATCCTAAGACAGGGTATCTAAGGTGCACATTACTATAAAGATCATGCAACACTGTGTCATAATGCAATGGCAGGGTCCTAATCAGTTTGCCTACTGATTATAAGACCTGTAGGACTTTAAGCAGTAAACACAATCAACACGCAATTTCCAGTTTATAAAGATTAATTACCTAAGGCTTGCCTAGGCGTGGGACTGTGCAATCACAATTACAAGAGATGTTTATCAGTTTAGAAATCGTTTAACCTACAAACATGATGTTCTAAATGACACAGACTTTTAAAAGGGAATTTGCACCGGCTTATGCTCAGAAAACATACCCCTATATGTCAGACTGTTTTTATGCCTTTTAAGATCGGTGACTTATTTTAATGAACTAGGCGTAATCAAACGAATACAAGTAGAATTCCTAGAACATGATATCTAAATGCATACAGGAATAATAGCTTTATTAAGACGGTGTTATTAGCCTAACAACAGGATTTCTAAGTGAAAGCACTTATGCAAACTTGAAGCATGGATTAGTAATATGTTGAAACAATAAAACGTGAAGCCCCAAGAACACGATATCTAATGAATGTTTAGCATGATTTGGATGCAAATGAACACATCAGTCCTAAGACATGGCTTATAATGCAGATTTGTAGAATATAAAGCCTAGGAACATGGTTTCTACCCAGTTTTTACCCACAGTACCATACGCTACCCTCATTTTTCACTAATTACCCCAATATCTGTTTACAAATTAATTATTACAGACCAATGGCTAAATAAATTACATAAATAAATAAAAAGAGAAGAAGTTAAACTATAGGGAACATGAAGCAGGCCCAAATACGACTTGAAGATACCAGGTCTTCAGCAGTCTCAAATGCCAAGGATTTCAGAACCAATTTCATGTCCAGGTGTGTCAGAGTTCCCTAAGGACCTCAAGAATCCCAGGCAGTGATCACACCCAGACTTTTCATAACAAGAACTGAGTAAGTGCAGTGTGAAAAGGCCAGCCCCAGTGTGCCAGAATAAACATGCAAGGCAAGCATCACATAGGCAATTACAGTTTGGACATGCTAATTACACACTGAACAAAACAAGATTTAGACATTCTATGCAAAGAAGTAAACATGAACAGGGATTGAATTCATAACTAATGAACTAGTGGAGGAATGAAACACATAGAGTTAGGTTTCAAAATCTAATTAGAGACATACCAGTTGAAGAAAAGAGTGCAGAATATAAAGCAAGTGTAGTTCCAATATTTAGCCTTGGCTTGCAGCCGGCTAGATCAAAAGTTAACACAAGTAGTAGAGAAAGAAAAGAGAGTTTGAGTGTGAGTGTGTGTTTGTGAACTAGTCTCTTTTTTTAAGAAGTGGAGCAGGGGAGTTTATATAGTAGTTCAAGAGTAGAGCAAATAAGGTAAAAAAAATCAGAAGCCAGCAATTAAAATCACAGAATCCAATCACATAAAGATTTCAGAATAGACTCCTTTAATTAAGGGCAATTGACCAAACGATAATAATCAAGGATTTAATTAAGTCAAGAAGTTCAAATCGAATCAAAATAGGGAGTTCAGAATAATCAGGGGTCTAATTAAGGCAAGATAATCATGTAAAGGAATCAGTAGATATTACAAGCAATTAAATAAGGCAAGAATGACTAATTAAGGGAATAAACAAGGAAATAATCAAGAATTATGCACATGAATTTTTAACAGAGTGAATCAGTCAATCAAAATTTCAAAGTAATACTGATTTCTGGGGAGAAAGATCTCAACTTTCACAAATAGAGAATGAGTTAAGTAAAACTTCAGAAACACATAGAAGTTAGTCCAGAAATCGACTCAGAAACCCTAATAGAGATGAACTAGGGTAAAAATCATAAGACGCTGAATTAGACTAAGAAGAAATCATGAAAGTCAAAGCACAAAATGAAACAATGCCACAACCCAGAATCGGAAAAATATAAGAAAATTGGGGTTTTAGCATAAATCGACTAGGGTTTAGGCAAACTCAACATAAATCGGTCAAAAGCACATAAGAACAGAAGATTAAACATACAAAATTAGAAAACTTTTGGAGAAGATGATTTTCAGTAAACCCTAGTTTTAGGAAAACGGAAAATCGCTTGAAAAAATAGAAAACATTCAAGGAAACATGTGAGATAGGTTCGATTCATCTCAGATCTGTACATATCTGAGAAGATCGAAGATAGAAATTAGGATTTTGAGAAAATAGCATAGAGACGAAGACGAAGCTTAGAAATCCATAGGTTTAGGCAAAAGTAAGAAGATCTTACTAGATATTGAACCAGAACAGCCTAAAACAGGCAAGCAAAAGCCAAAGTCATAAGTGGACTGACTCTGGTCCCTTGAGGACTTTAGAGACAAGTAATACCAGCACAAGAGAGCCATGAGAGGCCTGAGGTTGGTGAGGAACCACCATGGTCGACGATGGAGAGTGACGGCAATGTGAGATTAGGGTTAGGGCATAGAGGATTTGGAGAGGATAGTGAAGTGTGACGGCGGAGAGGGTGAGAGAATGAGGGGTTTGGGGAAAGGGTCATTTGGGTTTAATTAATTTAAGGGGAATCAGGACCGTTGATCAAAATGATCAACGGTCAGGATTGTACGGGGTATTGGATCGGGCAGGTTAATGTTTGGGCCTGGGGGCCTTGGGCTAGTCTATAAGGTATTTAGGCTGCTTATATAGACTATAATTGAAATAAAATGGGACTATTTGTTAAATTCCAAAATAATTTAATTAAAATAATTTGATGAAGTAATTACTAATTATAAATTTAATGCATAGAAATATTTTAGAAATGATTATTTGGTATTTCAAGATGCAAAAGACTAATTTCTGGTAAAAAAAACAGTACAAAATTATATGCATGTGCTATAATTGCAAAGTTATTGCAATTGTAGCCAAAAGGTGCCAAATTGGCTACTTATGGAATGATTTGGACTTAATAGGACCATAATAGTAATATTAAATCAAGAAAATCTTTTGAAATCATTTGTGATGTAATTTTGTAATTATTTATTAGAAATAAAATACTGGGCAAATTAATAAAATATGTATAAAATTGTGGAAAAATACCACTTGATGCTAATGCATGATTTTGAAGACATATATGCATTTTGAAATATTTTTTAGGAAAAATTGGGAATCAACAAGGGGTTGCATTGGGCTCAGTGCCCAGTGCTTCAGACATGGATATCAGGGGAGCTATCCAGTTGCTCACCCAGATTGTTGCTACTCAGGCTCAAAGGCAGGGGACAAGTGATGTTCAGGAAACGGGTAGTTCCAGGTCCAAGGAATTCCTCAACATGAAACCTCCAGTCTTCACAGGGTCAAAAAAAGATGAGGATCCACAAAACTTTATTGATGAGGTTCAGAAGATATTTTGAGTGATGCATGCTACAGACACTGAGGTAGCAGAGCTTGCTGCGTACCAGCTGAAGGATGTTGTCAACACTTGGTATGAAACATGGGAAGAGTCTCGAGGGGAGGATGCGGCTTCTGCAACTTGGAAGGAGTTTGCAGATACGTTTCTTGAGCATTTTCTACCCCTTGAGGTCTTGGAAGCTAAGGCTTTGGAGTTTGAGAGACTCAAACAGAATGATATGAGTGTGAATGAGTACTACCTCAAATTCGTCTCTCTGGCTAGGTATGCTCCAGAAATGGTACGTGATATGAGGGCCAGAGTTAGGCGGTTTGTTTTGGGGCTTTTCGATGACTTGTTTGCTGATGCTAATATAGCTGCTCAGAATAATGACATGACCATCACTAAGATGGTTGCCTTTGTTCAAGGGAATGAAGACAGGTTGAAGGAAGAAGAGTGGCTACATAGAGAGAAGGACAGGGAACTCAACAAGAGAGCTAAGTCTGCAGGAAATTTCATCCACGGGGGATCTCAAACAGGAGGTAATCTCCAGTTCTTCAGGAAATCAAAATTTAGACCTGCTCCATCTTCAGCTAGTGCACCGGTTTAGAGGTCAAAGTTTAACAAGAATAACAAAAATTTCAGAACAGCAGGCTCACAGTCACGGGCTAGTGTGGGCTACAGAGTACCTGGTTACCCTAATTGCAACACGTGTGGTAAGAAGCATCCAGGAATGTGTCGTTTGGGCACAAATGGTTGCTTTGGGTGCGGTCAGCAGGGCCACTTCTTGAGGGATTGCCCATCGGCAAGGCAGAACAATGTAGGCAATGTAGCTCAGTCCACTAATTCAGCAGCCCCTCATAACTCTCAGGCCCAACAAGGGCGTGGTGCATCAAAGTCTAGTAATGCAGGCGGTGGTCGAAACCGCTTGTATGCCCTGGCAGACTGTCAGGATACGGAGGCTCGGGGAGATGTTGTCACATGTATGCTAACAATATTCACTTTTGATGTCTACGCTCTTATAGATCCGGGATCCACCCTATCTTATGTAACTCCATATATTGCTAAGAAATTTGGGATAGAACCAGAAAACTTGTGTGAACCTTTTGAAGTATCCACTCTAGTTGGAGAATTAGTTATAGCTAGATGTATCTATAGGGGATGTCCAATCAAAGTGTATCATTGTCTTACTGTAGCATACTTAGAAGAATTGGAGATGGTAGACTTCGATGTGATCATGGGCATAGATTGGTTAGAGTCTTGTTATGCCACAGTGAGTTGTAGAACCAAAGTAGTAAGTTTTGAATTTCCCGGTGAACCAGTCTTAGAATGGAAGGGTGATGCAGTAACACTTAGGGGTAGGTTTATTTCCTATCTTAAAGCCAGAAAGATGATCTCCAAAGGGTATATCTATCTCCTGGTTCGAGTTAAGGATGCAAATGCTCAGATTCCCACTCTCTAGTCGGTACCAATTGTAAATGAGTTCCCAGAAGTGTTCCCCGAAGATCTTCCCGGAGTCCCTCCCGATAGGGAGATTGACTTTCGAATTGATCTACTCCCTAGCACTAAGCCTATATCTATTCCACCTTATAAAATGGCTCCAGCAGAGTTGAAAGAGCTGAAAGTCCAGTTGAAAGATCTTCTAGATAAGGGATTCATAAGTCCAAGTGTCTCACCTTGGGGCGCACCGATCCTGTTTGTCCGAAAGAAGGATGGGTCTTTGCGCATGTGCATTGACTATCGTCAGCTGAATAAAGTCACCATCAAGAAGAAGTACCCTCTTCCCAGAATAGATGACTTATTTGATCAACTTCAGGGTGCCGAGTGTTATTCTAAGATTGACCTCAGATCGGGATACCATCGGTTGAAGGTTAAGGAAGTCGATATTCCAAAAACAGCTTTCAGGACTTGGTATGGGAATTTCGAATTTTTGGTAATGTCATTTGGTTTGACGAATGCACCAGTAGCTTTCATGGACCTTATGAATAGGGTCTTCAAGCCCTATCTTGATCTGTTCGTATTGTGTTCTTTGATGACATCTTGATTTATTCCCGTAGCGAAACTGACCATGTAGAACATCTCACAATTGTGTTGCAGACACTGCAGGATCACAAGTTATATGCGAAATTTTCTAAGTGTGAATTCTGGTTGAAATCAGTAGCATTTTTGGGCCATGTCATCTTAGGGGAAGGCGTGAAGGTGGACTTTCAGAAAATAGAGGCAGTGAAGAATGGGCCTAGACCCACCTCAGTATCCGATATAAGAAGTTTCTTGGGTCTAGCAGGCTATTATAGGCATTTGGTAGAGGGATTTTCTTCTATCTCGTCCCCTTTGACTAGACTAACTTAGAAGAAGGTCAAGTTTCAATGGTCGGACGCTTGCAAGAAAAGTTTTGAGGAGTTAAAGAAGAGGTTGACCTCAGCTCCAGTCTTGACGCTACCGGAAGGAACCGAAGGATTTGTTGTTTATTGTGATGCTTCAGGGATTGGCCTTGGGTGTGTATTAATGCAGCATGGAAAATTCATAGCCTACGCATTGAGACAACTCAAGGCTCATGAGAAGAATTACCCGACTCATGATCTTGAATTAGCAGATGTGGTGTTTGCGCTTAAGATATGGTGCCATTATTTGTATGGGGTGCATGTTGACATTTATACAGATCACAAGAGTCTCCGGCACATCTTCAAGCAAAGAGAAGTGAATGTACGTCAGAGGAGGTGGCTCGAATTACTTAAATATTATGATGTTGATATCCTCTATCATCCAGGAAAAGCCAATGTTGTCGTCAATGCCCTTAGTCGACATTCTATAGGAAGCTTAGCTCATGTTGAGGCAGACAAGCAAACTATGATGAAGGAAGTCCACCGCTTAGCAAGTATAGGAGTTTGACTTTTAGACTTTGCAGATGTTGGCGTTGTTCTTCAGAACAGGGCTGAATTCTCCTTAGTAGTCGAATTGAAGGAAAAGCAGTTCAGTGATCCCTACTTATTGCAGCTGAAGGAGGGAATTCACAAATACAAGACTACGGCTTTTGAACAAGGGGGAGATGATGTTACTTTGAGGTACAAAGGCAGACTATGCGTTCCAGATGTAGATAGGCTTAGAGAGCGGGTTATGTCAGAATCCCACAATTCCAGGTATTCCATTCACCCATGTTCCACCAAGATGTATCATGATCTTAAGGAAGTGTATTGGTGGAACGATATGAAAAAGAATATAGCAGACTTCATGGCTAAGTGTCCAAATTGTCAGCAGGTAAAAGTCGAACACTAGAGACTTGGTGGATTAACTCAGAGTATAGAAATTCCAATTTGGAAATGGGAGATGATAAACATGGACTTCATAACAAGTCTACCTCGCTCGTTTCGGAAGCATGTTTGATTTGGGTGATTGTAGATCGACTTACCAAGTCAGCTCACTTCTTGCCAGTGAAGACTACGGATTCGGCCGAGGATTATGCCAAGTTGTATATCAAAGAAATCGTCTGATTGCATGGGACTCCTTTGTCCATCATCTCAGATCGTGGTGCTCTGTTCACAACGAACTTTTGGAAATCCTTTTAGAAGGGACTGGGCACAAGGGTGAACCTCAGCACCGGTTTTCATCCTCAGACAGATGGCCAGGCGGAACACACCATTCAGACTCTTGAGGATATGTTGAGGGCATGTGTTATCGATTTTAAAGGTAATTGGGACGATCATCTAAATCTCATTGAGTTTGCTTATAATAACAGCTATCACTCTAGTATCAAGATGGCACCGTATGAGGCTCTGTATGGGAGAAGGTGTAGATAACTAGTTGGTTGGTTCGAAGTTGGAGAATCGGAGTTGTTAGGACCCGATTTGGTCTATCAGGCTACGGAAAAAGCCAACTTGATACAAAAGCATTTGAAAACGGCTCAAAGTCGCCAAAAGTCCTACTCGGACGTGCGGCGTAGAGACTTAGAGTTCCAAGTTGATGATTGGGTGTTTCTGAAAGTTTCGCCTATGAAAGGCATTATGAGATTTGGGAAAAAGGGGAAACTTAGCCCCCGCTATATTGGGCCATATAGAATCCTGCAAAGGATCGGGCAAGTGGCTTATGAGTTAGAATTGCCACAAGAATTAGCTGTTGTACACCCAGTGTTTCATGTATCCATGTTGAAGAAATTCATCGGAGACTCGTCACTTATGGTGCGTACAGAGATTGTAGGGGTTAAAGACAGCTTGTCTTACGAAGAAAGTCCAGTGGCTATTCTGGATCGTCAAATCCACAAGCTCAGAACTAAGGAAATTGCTTTAGTAAAAGTGATTTGGAGGAATCAAAAGGTTGAAGAGGCTACATAGGAAGCCGAAGAGGACATGAAGTACAGATATCCCCATCTCTTTGAAGATCAAACGTAAAATGTGGAAGGTAATTAACCTTTCTGTTCAGGCATTATATTATAATCTCCATCTCCTTCAGTATTTACTCAGCTTAGTATTTAGTAATCACGTACTCGTTCAGTTTGATATACATGTATTCATGGTATTTCAGTGTTCGCATATCACCATCACACCCGTTTAATGTCCATAGATAGTCGTAGTTGCAGCCAGGACCATCATTCAAGGACGAATGATTCCAAGGGGGAGATAATGTAAAACCCCGTAAAATTTGACTTAAGTATGAATGAGTTAAAGGATTAGTAAGGTTATATTTTGGACATATGAAGTCCTATCAGGATGATTATGGGTGAAAATAGTTGTTTCAAAATCAAGATGGAATGTGAGGTGCATAAGATTCGATAAAATCGACTAAGTTTGCAGAAGGTCCGTCTTCCAATAGTTCTTAGTGAAAATTTGTAAGTAACTTTGGAAAACCCAAAGCATTAAAGTTATAGGCCTTTGAAATAGCTTTCCAACGATATATTATAAATCCCGAACGGATCTCTGTGCAAAACGTGATGCCTGTTTTACAGAACAGTGCGCAATATGCGCGCCCAATAGCGCGGCCGCGCTAATGCGGCAGTGTTCTGGCCATTTATCATGGTCAGGTGCGCGGTTCGTCCTTCAGGTGCACGGGGGGCGCACATGGGGGATCATTTTTAAAGCCCTACTTCGTCCCCCACATCCTCAAAACATAAAAACTTGCTCTAGAAAGGAAAGCTCTCAAAAACCTAACTCCTTAAGGGTCCCTCCACCACCTAAGGTAAGTTCTAATGGTGATTCTTAGTTAATTTTAATTTCCCAACATCTTATTAACATGGGTAAACCCTCCATATAATTAGATATTTGATTGGGGTGTCATTGTTAAGAGAAGGAACCTTAGAACTCGAATTCAAGGGGACTGAACTTCAACGAGGTAATGTATTCACCCTCTAATTGATTCTAGCATTGGTTTAGTAATTATAGACCCTAGTTCATAAGATATGAGTTGATGAGTTTGATAGAAAATCATGAACGGTTATAGGTTAGGTGTATTGATTGTTGATTGTCGGTTGATGGTGTTGTATTACCTTGTGGGTGATAAAGAATAATGTCGATTATAACCATTTGAGACTTTAGAATTTATCTAGGAGCAAGAGAATGGGTATTGGCTGTAGAGACACCATTAATAAGGACTATGAAACTTTTATTCCCACCAAGTGTTTGATAAAAAGCTTAAGTTACTAAAACATGAGCATCATAGCTAATATGGAATCCCTTTGACTTGTATTACTATAGATTAGAGTTGAAAGGGTTCATAAACATTGTATTACGCTCAACAGCAGGAAGTTAAGGTATGTGAGACTAACTCTTTACGTTTGGGAATGTCTATGATTCTCCCTACGTCCCATTCATTATGACTATTACTAGTTTCCTCAGAAAGTAATTATGCCCTGTCCCGTGAATAGTAGTATAACTTCTATTCTTTAGATGGCATAGTTTATAATCATTCGATATTCTATGAGTTTCAGTTATGACAAATCAACTTATTATGAGTACATATCTCAGTCTAGTCCTGTTCATTATTCCGGTATCATGTAACTCAGTATAGATTTAATATTTTCTAGCATCATGTATTTCAGTATGATTCTCAGTTCCCGATTATAAGTTCCTGAATGTTGAATACATGTATTTGGGCCCGAGGCTGCAGTTTATGCTTTATGCATTTATATATATATATATATATATAGGCTGCAGTTTATTTATTCAGATAAACAGTTGGTTCAACATTCAAAAGAGGGAGTATTCATAACCTCACTTCCTATGTTTAGTTCAGTTATCAGTTATCAGTCTCAGTTTCAGTGTTTACAATTCTTTCCTTCAGTTGTCTTACATACCAGTGCAATTCAAATGTACTGACTTCCCTTTTTCCCCGGGGCCTACATCTCGCGATGCAGGTAACGATTTACAGGTTGACGACTCTGCTTGCTAAGGGATCTCGTATCAGCTGCTGGTGAGCCCCAGTATTTCAGGGCGTTATCCCTCCCCTTTTCAGTCATTATAGTATTTTCAGTTGGGGACCTTGTCTCGGTAAACAATTAGCATCTCAGTATTTTTTAGAGGCTTCGTAGACTATGGTTCAGTCAGTCAGATGTTAGCAGGTTTTTATGTGTTAGCCTTGTCGGCTACTCGTTTGTACTTGCAGAATTTTTAGTGTTTTCCGCATCTATGATATTTTAGTCAGACTCTTTAGCAGATCATCACATTGTATATTTATATCTAGCTTACAGTTATACCACATGTGAAATCTATGCAGTTGGTGCTCGGTCACATGTAGTCAGGCACCGAGTGCCGTGTTACGCCCAAGCCATGGTTCGGGGCATGACAGAAGGCCCAAGTCCGAGGTAAAGCACGCATTCATCAAGGATGAGGTAACTAAACTTCTCAAAATAGGGTCCATTCGGGAGGTAAAATATCCCAAATGGTTAGCCAATGTAGCCGTAGTCCTTAAAAAAGGGAACAAACTTAGGATGTGTGTAGATTATAAGGATTTGAACATGGCATGCCCCAAAGATTCTTTTCCATTGCCTAACATCGATCGCATGATCGACGCCACGGCCGGCCACGAGATCCTTAGTTTCTCAACGCCTATTCCGGGTACAATCAAATTTAAATGAACCCGGAAGACCAAGAAAAGACTTCATTTATCACCAAGTATGGAACATATTATTATAACGTAATACCCTTTGGGCTAAATAATGCAGGAGCTACTTACCAACGCCTAGTAAATAAAATGTTTGAAGAACAAATAGGTAAGTCGATGGAAGTATATATTGATGACATGCTAGTTAAGTCCCTGTGTGAAGAGGACTATTTGACATATTTGCAGGAAGCATTCAAGATATTAAGGAAATACAACATGAATCTCAACCCCGAGAAATGTGCTTTCAGGGTCGATTCAGGAAAATTCCTTAGCTTTATGGTGTCGAATCGAGGGATCGAGATCAACCTCGATAAAATCAAGGCTATCGAAGACATCACTGTCGTGGACAGCATTCAAGCCGTACAAAGGCTGAAGGGGCGGATAACTCGAAGAAATCACTGTCGTGGACAGCGTTAAAGTTGTACAAAGGCTGACAAGGCAGATAGCTACCTTAGGCCGATTGATCTCGAGATCGTCGGATCGGATCCACAAATTCTTCTATCTACTCAAAAAGAAGAACGATTTTGCCTGGAACCCAGAATGCCAACAGGCTTTAGAATAATTGAAAGGATACCTCTCGAGCCCACCATTGCTCCATACTCCAAAGGCAGATGAAAAACTCTACTTATATTTAGAAGTTTCTAATAAGCGCCTCTAGGAAGCTAAAATCATAATTTCAGTGTCACCCCATATGTGTATTAACCACTTACCCACTTCGTAATGATTTGCATAAGCCCGAACTGCCAGGCTGATTGGCTAAATAGGTTATCGAACTCAATGGATAGGATATCGAATATCAACCCTGAACGGCCATCAAGTCTCAAATTTTGGCAGACTTCTTGGCCGACTTCACGCCAACCCTCGTATCCAAAATTGAAAAGGAACTTTTGTTGAAATCGGTTACATCATCAGGGGTGTGAACCCTTTTCACATACGGTGCCTCGAACGTGAAGAGGTCCGGTATAGGTACCGTTTTGAAGCCGCCCACGGACAATACTATTAGACAATCCATCAAAACTTCTAAATTGACTAACAATGAGGCCAAGTACGAGGCCATGATTTCACCTCTCGAACTAGCTAAAAGCTTGGGAGCAGAAGTCATCGAAGCCAAGTGCGACTCCCTGCTAGTAGTAAACCAAGTAAACAAAATTTTATAGGTTCGAGAGGATAGAATGTAAAGGTATTTGGACAAGTTGCAGGTAACTTTACACTGTTTTAAAGAATGGACTTTGCAGCATGTACCTCAAAAGCAGAACAGTGAAGCTGATGCCCTTGCAAATTTGGGATCATTAGTCAAGGACAACGAAATCGGCTCGGGGACTATTGTTTAACTCTCAAAATCTGTAACTGAGGAAGGTCACGCTGAGAAAAACTCCACGAGCTTAACTTGGGACTAGAGGAATAAATATATCAAGTATTTTAAAAATGGAAAGCTCCCATCGGACCCTAAAGAATCGAGGGTTCTACGAACAAAAGCTGCTCGATTCACATTGGCTGAGGATGAAACATTGTACAGAAGGACGTTCGACGGGCCATTAGCAGTATGCTTGGGACCAGGGGACATCGATTATGTCCTACGAGAAGTTCACGAAGGTACTTGTGGGAACCGTTCCGGTGCCGAATCACTAGTTCACAAAATCATCAGAGCAGGATACTATTGGGATAATATGGAAAATGAAAATAAGGAGTTTGTTCGAAAATGTGATAAGTGTCAAAGGTATACACCGATAATCCACCAGCCCAGAAAAAAACTTCATCCGGTCCTATCCCCATGGCCATTCATGAAATGGGGAGTGGATATCGTTGGCCCTCTGCCATCGGCCCCAGGTTAAGCTAAATTCATTTTGTTTATGACTGATTATTTCTCTAAATGGGTTGAAGCACAGGCCTTCGAGAAAGTCAAAGAAAAATAAGTTATAGACTTCATCTGGGATCACATCGTATGCCGATTCAGGATACCTGTCGAGATTGTATGCGACAACAGAAAGCAATTCATAGGCAACAACGTAACAAAGTTTCTTGAAGATCACAAAATAAAGAGAATCTTATCGACCCCATATCATCCTAGCGGAAACGGGCAAGCCGAATCGACGAACAAAACCATCATTCAGAATATGAAGAAAAGGTTGAACAACCCGAATTCCTTTGGGCATATCAAACGACATCGAAGTCCAGCACGGGGGAAACCCTGTTCTCCTTAGTATATGGCTCCGAAGCCTTGATCTCAGTCGAATTTGGGGAACCCATCCCCAGATTTCGACACGCAACAGAAGAATCAAATCATGAGGCTATGATTACTAGCCTCGAACTATTGGATGGAAAATGAGAAGCCTCCCTCGTCTGAATGGCCGCGCAAAAACAACACATTGTAAGGTATTATAATCAAAGTACCAACCTTCGCCACTTCACAATCGGGGACTTGGTCCTAAGGAAAGTCACCATCAACACTCGAGACCCTAATGAAGGGAAACTTGGCCCGAATTAGGAAGGACCCTATCAAGTCTTCGACATCGTCGACAAGGGATCTTACAAGCTAGGCACTATAAACGGCGAGCAAATACCAAATAATTGGAACATCTCACTACTCAAGCGATATTATTGCTAAGGTATGACCTTCTCCTTTTTCATTTACATTTTACACTAACTTATTTTCAGGTGTTCAAGCAAAATATCGAAGTTCTCAGCAAGTAGGAAGATACTAGGACCTTAAAGCACGTGTTGCACTCTTTTTCCCTTCGACTGGTTTTTATCCAAAATAGGTTTTTCCGGCAAGGTTTTTAACGAGGCAATCATAGTTCTTGCTGACTTAGAGTATATGAGGTTTCCTCACAATAAACCTCGAATACTAGGGGGCATCACCCTCGGATGTTTTATTTTCAAGAAAAATACTTCATGTAAAAAGGGCCTCGATATAAAACTTTGTAATGGGCCAAACGGTCGAATGAACCGTGTCCGTATAGATTAGTCGGACCCCGAGGGCAAAACATGTACGCATGTATGAACTATTGAAAGAAGTACTTTTCCTTATCAGATATCCTGTGGCTCAATGAAAATTCTCTACTTTACAAGCTCCGTACTTATAATTTTTGTAAAATGGCTCAAGGGCCAAAGTGCAACTACACCTCGAACGATCAACCCCATACTCGGGGACTGTCATCGAACATCAACATTTTTGAATTATCTAAACTCAAAACCATAAGACCTCAAAGAGGCATCCCTCGATTTATAGGCCAAGGCCATCAATCTCGGGGACGTCCAAATTAGCCCAAGAGGCATACCCAAAGGTTACGGCCAAATTAACGCGGCTCGGAGACGTCAGGATCCTGCAATTTAAATAGGCCTTCGAATTCTTTGAAAATCGGTTAAAAAAGGCTACCCTCGGCAAAATATTCAAAGAGCTTCGATAATATCAGTCTTCAAAAAACCTCAAGAGGTATCAAATTATTCAAATTCAAACTTGTGCTAAAGTACAAAAAGCAAAGGGGTTTCAACCAATATTAAACCTTCAAAAAACCCAATGGGTAAAAAATATATGTTAAGGCATAACAAAATTATATAAAGTCTTTAAGCCGAAAAAGAGAAAAAAGCCATTCTTTTAAGGCCATATCGTCCGATTCAAAGAGCCTAAGGGCCAATACACTCAGAGTTCGGGAACACGTTCCCATTCAATTCGAACCAAAGGGTTCCACTACTTCGAGCTCGAATAAAAATTCACTCGACTAAATTTCGAGGATTCATACTCAATACAAACCTAAGTGTTCTATTACTTCGGGTTCGAGTTTTACTCGAACTCGACTATACAAGGAGTTTTATCATGACTTCGATCAGGTCACCCAAAACCAAAGTCTCAAACTTATTATTCAAGGCATAAAAGTGTGATAAAATTTTACAAGGTACAAAGCAAGTTTGAAGACAAAATTTAAGAAGGAGCTCAGAAGGGAAATATTTTTATATTACAAAGGTCTTACAAAAAAGAAAAGGAAAAAACAAGTCCCAACTATGCCTGGGGGCAATTTCTCCCTCGGGGAAGCTTCTTCTTCGGGCCCCTAGTTATTATCGGACCCGCCTTGACTGCCTTCATCATCATCATCATCATCGAAGGAGGAAAGCAGCCTGACATCAACTTCATGCACCTTTGCATGTGCTATCTACTCAGAGAGGTTAAAACCTTGAGCATGGATTTCCTCGAGGGTTTCCTTTCGAGATTGGTATTTGGCAAGGTCGGCAGTCCACTGCGCTCGATCAAGGGCCTCCCTTAACTGTGCTTGAGCGGCCTCGGCATCATCAAGAGACATGGGCACCGATTTATCGGCCGCAGTCTTCGCCTTGTCGGCCTCAGTTTGGGCCTTAGCAATTTCGGCCTCGAGCTCCTCGATCCTTTTGGCCTGAGCCGAGCTCTTCTCCCTAGTACTCCAAAGTTGAACTTCGGCAGATGACAATTGGGTCGAGGCAGCCTCTTTCTCTGCAGCAAGGCGGTCTATGCCTTCTTTCCACCAATGGCAGTCAGCTTTAACTCGATAAACTTCCCCCCGGAACAGCTCGATCTTCTCAATTTTTGCTGCAACTGAGACATCAAAATGTTAGCCTCCACCCTTGGATCAAGTCCGTATTTTTTCAAAAGGACAGTTACCTGCTCGTTCAACTCGGCCTCCTCCTTACGAGCCTTGGCCAAGTCTTCCCGAAGGTCCTTGAGCTCTTCATCTTTTTTCCTATAAAGGAACTTGAGATCATTTCTCTCCTCCTAAGTCTTCTGGAGCTCGGCCTCACATTGGATCAGATCGGCCCGAAACTTGGAAAAAGCCTATATGGGAAAAAAATAAGTTAGACTGAAGGAAGGAAAAGAAAAAGAGAATTACAAAAATTAATACTTACTTGAGATAAAAGACGATTAGACTCTTCAAAGAGGGTGGGCGCATCGTTAAGGTCAGAGGAATCATCGACCCCGGTAAAGCAATCGCGAAAGGGATCCTCTTCATTAGAGACTCCGCCTATGTCGGGGGTCATCATGGCCCGAGCCTCTCTTATCGCCTCCTCGGAGTAAGCCGGTAGAGAAGGCGAATGACCTGCTGTCACTATCCCGAGCGAGTCACTCGGGGCACTCTGATCGGTTCTCGGGGTCTCAGAACTGGCCCCCTCTGGTATGTTTGTTGATGGTCGAGGGACAATCTCGACCTCAGATGATTCGGGGTCTTCACCTAAGCTTCTCTTGAAGCATCCTCATCAAGAGGCTTGATCTCGGCAACCGCCTCTGGTTTTGAAGATTTGGCGGCCTCTGCAGTCTTCCTGGGTCGAGCCACCAATGTCGAGGAGTCACCTTCTTCTTCTCTCAATCTTTGGACCGGGTTCATGGTGAGAGCAATGACCTTCTATTTGGTCCTTCGAGATTTGGGTTTGGGGTCCTCAAACAACAAGACCCCCTTCCTTTTCTTGTCTTTCCCCGGTTTCGGAACCAGGGACTTGGATTATTCCTCGCCGCTCAGAGGCCTCATAATCACGTCCTTATTCAGGCCTGCACAAAAGGAAAATTGGAAGAAAAAGAAGTATGATGGCACCTCGAAAATAAGGAAGAAAAACTCACCATGATTCTTTGACTCTCACTTGCTCTTTGCCAAGTCACGCCAACAACGCTCGATATGAGAGGAAGTCGAGGCCAACTTCCGAACCCAGTCCTCGAGGTCAGGGACCACTCAAGGCATCCAGGAAACAGCGACATGACAAACGAAGATGTTAGATAAAGCAAAAATAGGAACATGGAAGTTGATGAGTAAAAAGTTACTTACGCTCGGGGTTCCACTTCTCGGGGAATGGTATTTCTTTCTATGGGATGAGGTCACAGGTCCTCACCCAAACAAATCGGCTCATACAACCCTGGTCCTTGTCCTCGTCGATACTCAAGAACAATGCCTTGGTAGCTCAACATTGAAGCTTGATCAACCCTCGAAAGAGTCGGGGTCGATATAGTCTCGTGAGATGGTTGAGGTGAAAAACAACCCCTTGATTTTGCTGTAGAAGAACCGGAGCATGATTACGATGCGCCCATAAAGAGGGGTGAACTTGGCCGAGGGTCACCTGGTACCTCTTGCAGAAATCAACGATGACTGGGTCGAGGGGATCCAACGTGAAGGGGTAAGTGTAAACACTTAGAAACCCATCCATGTGGGTGGTAATACTCTCTTCAGGGGCAGGGATCTGTACAACAACTTCATCCCCACAGTTGCAATCCCTTTTTACCGCCTCGAGGTGTCCTGCCATTATCGAGCAGATGTATCTTGACAAGTGCTCACATAGTCCAGGGACCGATGCGGGGGTTCTCAACTTTAAAATCGGACTTCAGAACGCACGGGTCGGGAACATACTCGCTAGTATGCGGTTCCACCGGTGTTTTATCACCGGCCGGTCGGGAAGAAGAGGAGGAGGCTTTCTCCTTTTGTGGAACGATTTTTGATGTTTTTGCCATTGTGCAAGTAGAAGAAAGATTAAAATATTAAGTTTGGTAGTTTGAAACTAGCGGAGATGATCTAATAAGTGATGAAGAAGAAGAAATTGAGAGAGTTAAAAGACTTAGAAAAATTGATGAAGAGGAAAGTAAAAGCTTGATTCATCAAAGGAGTCCATATTTGTAGAAATTACGGTGTCGGTTCGACGACGTTAGTGGTCGACCGCCCGCTGACGCGCATTAACGATTTGGGAAACTGTACCAACGGGACGTCGGTCACCTCCATCGCTTATGTCAGGGGGATAGCATCATTGTTTATCGAGGTCATAAGAAAATCGAGGCTCAAGTCATTTATTATCATTTTATTCTAAGAAACAAGGGGACTATCTGTATACCTGATTTCACTATTTGATCAAGATAGGAATGATATGTCGAAGAACTAGGACGTCGAGTCCGAAATCGAAGCATTTTTTCAGATCGAGGTCGACATCAATCGAGGCCAGAAAAAGACAAACTCTAAGTAATATCGGCATAGCTTTATAACGGAAAGAGCGAGATATCCGCGATTGGTCGAGGATCGTGGCATGAATCTCAGAACGGATCAAATATGTGGCGGTTAATCAGCTGTAAATACGGTTTTCTACTATAATTAGAAGTGTACCTTAATTAGGACTCCTCTACTATATAATGGGAACTCTATTCGTTTGTAACCATGATAACTTACTGAGAAAAATATATACAATCATTTATTTCTTGCTATTCATTTAACTTGTTGTCTATCTGAGTTATTTTATTCTGTACCGTTCTTACTATATCACCTCGAGACTACTTCAATTCGAGGTCGAGGTTTTTTGCTTACACACTGGTTTGATTTATTTTACAGTCTAATTCATCTATTTATTTTCTTGTTTATCAATTGATATTGGAAAAAATCACATATCCTTAAAACCACAATATAAGTTTAATTATTATCCAAATTTTAGGGTAAACATTCTTATAAACATGTCGTAAGAAAAAATCTTAATCAATAAAGGGTGTTGTGAGATATTTGAAATCGTTTCATTTTTATTTTCAAGTCTTGTGTTCGAACCTTAAGAATGAATACTTTAAGTATGAAGCGCTTTATTCCTATTATTAGCGAGCCTAGTTGACTGTAACTGAATTAAGGGTGGCATGTGGGCTGGTTAGGCCAGGGCCCGGCCCAGGCCCACTAGCACAAATGGGTAGTGGGCCTAAACAGACCTAACAGTTTAGGACCGGGACAGGGTGGGGGTGGGATTCCAGGTGGGCCGGTCCCTTGATATAGGCCCGCAAGACCGGGACCATTTGGGCCCGAGACCGGCTAGTAAGTGGGCCGGTTCGACCGGTCATAAGTGGGCCTAAACAGGCCCAACAACTATTTTTTTTTAAAAAAAAAATTCTGCCAATGATATTATTAATTATTAATTTATTATGCAATGATAAGTGCAAGTTTGAACTTTAATTTGAAATATTAAATGTAAACTTTAATTTGCAAATTTGATACCGAGTTCATCTTAATATATATACATATATATATATATATATATATATATATATATATAAGCTATATAATTACAAGAAATTGCCTTAGATAATTTACAAGAAATTGCCTTATATAGTATAATATAGTATAGTATAGTGTATATATATATGTACATATAGTATAGTATTATATATATACTAATGTTATATCGAATATAACTTATATACTATACACTTAGTATATATATAATACTATACTATATGTACATCTTATATATATATATATATATATATATATATATATATATAAGCTATATAATTTACAAGAAATTGCCTTAGATAAAATATTTTTTAAAAAAATAGGCCCGGCCCACTTAGGCCCACATAGGCCCGGGATCGGCTCACTTAGTCCGGGACCATTAGTTAGTTGTCCCAGTCCCGAGCCGGTTCCTACAAAAAAAGCCCACAAAATTTGGGCCCACTTAGGACCGACCCACGAAGCCCGAACTCATTTAGGACCGGCCCACAAGGCCCGTTTAGGCTCGGGCCCGACCCACTTTACACCCATAAACTGAACTAGTTCAATCAATAAGTTTCGAATAGTAAATACCAAAAGCATTAAAAAAAGAGAAATCGTAGAATATGTAGATTATACGTGGAATATGCCTCCAAGTGGACATACTCAATATTGGGAATCCTCGTCACTTTCTAATTTCATTTTTGATACAATAATTTGGAAAACAATATTTACTTGCTTGATTAATTATTCAGATGTGCATAGTGTAGAATTCATTAAAAGGAGGAAGCAGTCGCATACTATAATTTTTTTCTATTTACAAAGCTCGAACTGAAAGCTTGATTAAAGATGGAGTAGTCTCATCCATCCTACACGGCTACACCCCTTGATATATAGAAAAGTATATGCTCACATCCGAAAATAAAAAAACTAAAAAAAAAAGGATTTTCCACATCCATCAAACAAAACTAAACATTTTTTATTTATGTGAAAATCATGTTAGTTATGCATGATTTTATGTTAGTTTTTAAATGAAACGATACGTAAGCAATATGAACTGTTATACAAAATGAAACTTCCTTATATATTTCTAACCAAACGACCCCTTAAAGTTAAAAGAATTGCTGTTCTAAAAATGAAAACAAACAACACAATGCATAAGCATGTCCATGGTAGTGCATCTTGTGGCTTCCTCCTTGTTCCTCGTCAAAATAACCATTAGGAAAAAAAGTTTAATTTAATTTCAATATTACAAATAAAAATATTTCGTATGATCCTATAGTTATTTGGTACAGCGACCAGTCTAATTCAAATTATTGTTCAACATGGTTCATTAAAGGGGAACACTCTTTATCATGATCAATTTCTCCATTTTAGAGTTTGGACACGAGACCTCTGATTAAAGACGACATTACTTCTGTTCTATCACGCTATTTGATAGTATATAGAAAAAGATCTACTAACATGAAAAAATCAAAAGAAATATTAGATTTTCTACTTCCGTCAAATAAAAGCATTATCAAGTTAAAGAAATTATTATTTTTTTGGTTTTTCTCTCGGTGTCCGGTATTCGCGTCGGGAAGTCCCACATTAGGAGGTAAAACGTTCCTTAACAAAAGTGGCTCCATACCCAGGGACTCGACCCCGAAACCTCTGATTAAGGATGAAGGAGTACTTATCGCTCCACCACAACCCTTGTTGGTTAAAGAAACCTTATTCGATGCCAATATCACAATTTCTAGGAGAAAAAAGTTAAGAAGCAGAAGATCTCTAGCCCAAATTTTGCGTGTATTTCCACAGTCAAATATGAAAGTTGAGTTTTAAAATTAAGAAACTATGATCCTGGTTTTCGGCAGACCTTTTTTTTTCCATTTCCTCTCCTTTTTGATTATTTTCGTTGGAGCTATTGCTCCTTCGGTGACTCGAACTGACAATCCTGAATTGTATGTGCGAGGTTGTTGAAAGTGGCAAGGATGAAATAGGGTAGTATTGTGTAACTAAATTAAAGATGATGGGTGTAAGTGTAATATATAAATGTTAGTAACTAACTTAATAGTTAGTCGGTTAGTTAGGTATATAACAATATTTTAGATAGTTAATCAGTAGCCTTTTCTCTGTAATTCATTTTAGCTCTCATAGTAATGAAGAAGCTTTCAGCTCAATCTCTCATGTCCAATCTCATTCTCTAAATTTCACACGGTATTAGAGCCACTGGCCATGAGTGTGGCCGTTTAGAGAGATTTCTCGACTTGCTGAACCTTCATCGAAGAACTGTGACGAAGCTTAGTCATGGCGGACATTGATAATGAATTACTAGAGAAGCTAGGTCATAATCACCCACTTTTTCTCAATTCAATTGACAATTCAGGAGCTGTGTTGATTTCTCTGCAGTTACGAGGACCGGAAAACTATTCCGTATGGAGTCGAGCGATGAGAATTGCAATCCTAGGCTGGAACAAGCTAGGATTCATCGACGACACGTGCAAAAGGGAAAAGTTTGGTGCGAATCTCGTAGGTCTCTGGGAACGATGCAACTCAATTGTTTTATCATGGATCATGAATTGTGTCTCGCCGGAATTGCTCGGTGGTATTTCTTACTCTTCAAATGCCAGTGAAGTTTGGAATGACTTGAAGGAGCGATTTGATAAGATAGATTGCTCGAGAATCTTCCAAATTCATAGAGAAATTACAAATATCAATCAAGGTACTAATTCGATTTCCTCATATTTTTCGAAGATGCGAGTACTTTGGGCAGAATTTGATAGTTTAGCCCCAGCATTGAGCTGTGATTGTGCAAAATCTGGCGAATCTATTGCATTTATGGAACGTTTAAAGTTGTTACAATTTCTGATGGGACTTAATGAATCATATGAGCAAGCTCGTAGCCAGATACTCATGATGATCCCAGTGCCTACAGTAAATAAGGCATACTCAATGTTGATGGAACGAGAGAGTCAAAGAGCTATGCCCAATCCTCATGATTCAACTGGAGGAAGTGAAGTTACTACATTATTATCTACTAGGACTACTAGTGGTCAGTTTCGACTTAAGAAGAATTATAATCTCCAATGTGATTTTTGCAAAATGAAAGGGAACACTAGGGAGAATTGTTACAAGATCGTAGGATATCCAACTGATTTTAAATCTAAAAGAAGAGGAGGATATAGCTCATTTAATTCTGTGATGTTTGGAGAAACAGATTCACAGATGCATGGGAACAGGAATGCACCAAACACACTCAATCACGCTGAGAAAGGAAGCTCCTCAGGATATGAAATGGGGCCTATGTTCACAGCGGAACAATTTCATCAAATTCTAAAGCTGCTCAAAAAAGAAGAGGTGTAGGAGACTACAACAAATATGACAGGTATATCTCAATCTACTGTTTGCTTAGTAGACAAGGCAGGGTGCAGTCATGAGTGGATCATAGGTACAGGTGCGACCAATCACATGACCTCAAATATTAATTCACTTTCTGAACTATACAATGTGACGCCACAAAATGGAAAGACAGTGCAATTACCTAATGGAACCAAGGCAACAATTTCACATATTGGTAAATGCAAGATAGGAGAAGGGCAGGAGATTAAGAATGTTCTATACATTCCAGATTCCAAGTATAGTTTGTTATCTGTGTCCAAACTAACTAGAGAACTAAGATGTATGGTTGCATTCTTCCTTGGTTTTTGTGTACTACAGGACCTCTTCACTGGGAAGCTGAAGGGGATTGGTAAAGAAACTAATGGAGTCTATCTACTGACCACTGCAATTCCAAATAAAGGACAAGAATTGATTCCACAGTCCATGAGTGTGCAGTTGGAACAAGATACTTTGCAACTCTGTCATAGAAGAATGTGTCATCCATCATCAAAGGTCATGAAACATATGCTTGAATGTTAGTGAAGAATTATGTAGAAATTTAATAAGCACTTATGAAGTTTGACCTTTGGCTAAACAGACAAAACTGCCTTTTCCTACTAGTAAAGATAATGTACAAATTGTGTTTGAATTGTTACATATGGATGTTTGGGGTCCATTTCGAATTGCAACACATGATGGAAATAAATATTTTTTGACAGTGGTAGATGATCATTCTAGAGTGACATGGATTTATCTGTTAAGAATGAAATCTGATGCAATTGTTGTCATTAGAGATTTTCTTCTGATGGTACAAACACAATTTAACACTAAAGTTAAAATGATTAGAACATACAATGGAACATAATTCATTAATTCTGAATGTGCAAACATGCTCAATAACTTTGGCATAGTTCACCAGAGGTCTTGTCCCTACACACCCCAAGAATGGGGTAGTGGAAAGAAAACACAAACACATATTGGAGGTAGCTAGGGCAGTCAGATTTCAAGGACATATCTCATTAAGGTTTTGGGATAAGTGTGTGATGTTGGCAGTCTACTTGATCAACATAATGCCTACACCAGTACTTGCAGGGAAGTCTCCTTATGAATTGTTTCACAAGAAAAGTCCATCTATGAAACACATGAGAGTTCCAGAATGTCTCTGCTATGCTACATCATCAGTCATTGGAGACAAATTCCAACCAAGATCTGTGGACAGTGTTCTGATGGGGTATTCAGCTATGCAAAAGGGTTATTTGCTGTTTGATTTAACTAACAAAAAATTCTTTGTTAGCAGGAATGTGACTTTCAGAGAAACAGTTTTTCCTTTCAAGGATTTGAAAACCAAAGGATCTACAATGTTCAAAACTGATCCCTCCTTGATACCTCATGAGGTGACCATCACAAACATCACTGATCCTACTTCTACAAATACAATGCTCCTCGGTCTGAAAGTAGCAGTGAAGAGCAAGGGGCTGGTATGGAAGATCTCTCTTTGGAAGATACTACTACAAATGAACCTGAAGATATGAATCATGTTGTATTGCAGGAAGATGTAAGCTTGTCTGAAGATGCAAGTGTGGACCATGATATTGCAATTGCTGAAAACCATTATGAAGAAGTTCCTCCGAGAAAGTCAACCAGAGGTAAAGGGCCTCCTTTATGGATGAGTGACTATGTGACTGCTCAGGCCAGTAACACCTGTTCCTATCCCTTGAGCAACTACTTGGACTACAATAGGTTATCACATACTCATCAGACTCGTCTAGCAGCATTCTCTGCAGTAGTTGAACCCATATCATTTGATGAAGCTTGCAAAGATCCCAAATAGATTGATGTCATGAAGGCTGAACTTAGTGCCCTGGCAGACAACAAGACGTGGGAGATAGTATCACTACCACTAAATAAGAGAGCCATTGGTTGCAAATGGGTGTATAAAATCAAGTACAAGGCAAATGGTGAAATTGAGAGGTACAAAGCAAGGCTAGTGGCAAAGGGGTATAACCAGAAGGAAGGTCTTGATTATCAAGACACCTTTTCACCAGTCGTAAAGATGGTGACAGTAATGGTAGTGTTATCTATTGCTGCAGCTCAAGATTGGCATATCCATCAGATGGATGTCTACAATGCCTTCTTGCAAGGAAACCTCTATGATGAAGTCTACACGTAACTTCCTCCAGGATTTCACAGCAAGGGGGAGCCAAGCCTAGTATGTAAGCTTGTCAAGTCCCTATATGGTCTCAATCAAGCATCTAGACAATGGAATGTGAAGTTGGTTGATGCACTGGTGAAGTCTGGTTTTATGAAAAGTCAACTGGATCATTCTCTACTAATCAAGAGGGTAGGGTCTAAGATTGAAGTTGTTTTAGTGTATGTTGATGATTTACTCATCACTGGAAATGATGATGAACTAGTATGTGAAACTAAGAATACACTGCAACAATCCTTCAAAATAAAGGACCTGGGAGAGTTGAAATATTTCCTGAAATTGAATTTGCTAAGTCCAGACATGGCGTACTTATGAACCAGAGGAAATATGCTCTGCAACTAATCTCAGACTCAGGCTTAGGGGGAGCAAAACCTGCTGGGACTCCTTTGGAAAGCAATCAGAAATTGACCAGTGTAGAATATGATGATCATGTTGGACATAAAGGTGATACACCACTGGATGATATAGGAGCTTATCAAAGACTTATAGGCAAGTTGTTATATCTCACAATGACTAGGCCAGATATAAGTTTTGTTGTTCAAACCTTGAGTAAGTTTCTACAGCATCCTAAGAGGTCTCATATGGAAGCAGCCATGAGAATTGTTAGGTATGTCAAGAGAGAACCTGGATTAGGAGTGCTATTGTCAAGCAAGCCGACAGAAGAACTCAAGGCATACTGTGATATAGACTGGACTTCTTGCCTAAATACCAGGAAGTCATATCCCTTTGGTACTTAGTGAAGTATGTGGAATCCTTGATATCCTGGAAGTCCAAGAAACAAACTACAATGTCTAAAAGCTCACCTAAGGCTGAGTATAGAAGTATGGCTTAAGTGTTGTCAGAAATAATATGGTTGGTCAAATTATATGAAGAACTAGGGATAAAGTTGAAGCTGCCAGTTGAGTTGCTGTGTGATAACAAAGCAACAATTCAAATTGCTGAGAATCCAGTTTATCATGAACAAACTAAACATATTGAGATAGACTGCCACTTCATAAGGGAGAAAGTGCATATGGGAGTTGTGATGCCACAATATGTGCAATCTAAAGAACAACAAGCAGACATTTTGACTAAAGGACTTGGAAGACAGCATCATGAATATCTAGTATCCAAGTTGGGACTGTTGAAGGTGTTCACACCCTCCAGCTTGAGAAGGAGTGTTGAAAGTGACAAGAATGAAATAGGGTAGTATTGTGTAACTAAATTAAAGATGATGGATGTAAGTGTAATATGTAAATGTTAGTAACTAACTCAATAGTTAGTCGGTTAGTTAGGTATATAACAATGTTTAGATAGTTAATCAGTAGCCTTTTCTCTGTAATTCATTTTAGCTCTCATAGTAATGAAGAAGCTTTCAGCTCAATCTCTCATGTCCGATCTCCTTCTCTAAATTTCACAGAAGTGTTGACCATCGCAACTACCTCTCTTGTCTATAGAGGCATATATATCTGATACCACGAGAAAATCTACTTTAAGATTCTCATATGAAGTTGCTAATAAATTTTCACCCTTCCCCATCCTCCGTTCGGTCACTCTTATTTTTCTCTCTAACTTTTCTAGTAAACAGGGGCATGAAAGAGGAAAAAAATGGTAAAGATCAAACTCAGATAAATTATATGAATGACTCTTATAACTTATAAGTACCACTAAGTTATTACCTAAAATTTTATTGACTGTCAGTATTAGCGGAGCTAATATTTGAAACTTATGAATTCGAGATTCTAAATCTTTTAAGTTATTGGATTCTAAATTAATAATTTATACATGTTTAATAAATTTCTTAAGATAAATACATGATTTGAACGAAAGCTACTGATTCAGCCGAACCTATAAGTTATACTCTCGCTCGGCTCCTGAGTATTAGTCTCATATTTTTTCTATATTAAGCTCATTTACATATGTGCAGATTCACTTCATTTTGAGGGAGTTGATCTTATCCTCTTCTTTTTCTTTTTATATTTTTATTGATTGTAATTTGTAATGCATCTATTAGCTTCTTTAGCTTTAATTATAAAAGAATATGGACTATCTTTAATCCAACGTACATATGCTAGTTCGAATAATACAATGATCAAACTAGAATAAACAAATCACTCTATGATTAAAATTCTTACTTTTTTAGAAAAAAAGAAATTATATATTCTATGTTTTATTTTATGTGGCGAAAATTAGAGTATGAGAATCAAACTATTTAATATCAATATAAATATAAATTTACAGATAAATCCTTTAAGTATTAAAATAAAATATGTGTATTTGCAAACTATATACATATAAAAAATAATTGTGTCGCCTAAAAAGTATGGAGTAGTAGTATTAATTTACTGTCCACTTATCCAACCACAATCCTACATATCCGTGACAACCGTACAATTTAACCGTATCAAAGTATTAAAAATAATAAAGCTAAAACGAAAAAGAAAAAAAAAAAAAAAAAAAAGGATTAAAAATCTGAGTTTTCCTTTATTTCATACCTCAATTCTGTGATAGGGACTTTGTATTCTTCTCAATTAAATTGCTTTATTCCCTTTGATATATACTAGTAATATCTCTCTCTCTCTCTGTCTTTTATTGACTATCTTCTAATGGGCCCCACTTTCCACCACCCACCCAAACTCCTAGGGCCCACTAGAATAGCCCAATTTTCTGTAGTTAGCAACAAAACCGGGTCCACATGAATGTGCATAAAGCACCTCAAGTATAACTTTGTACGTATTTTTATTTAGATACAACCTCCTAGTCTAGTTTATTTATATTTAATGGGATACTAGTTTTAATTGGAGTTTTTGATATTTTCTTCTCTCTTTCCTCTCTTACATTTAATAAAATGGCTTAAAAGAGAGGAGAGAGAGAAGTGAAAAAAAGAAGAAGAAAGAATACAAAGAGTTTGTGTTAAAAGATGACTTGTTTTTTTGGAAAAATCAAGAAAAATACCGTTTGGGTAAGTGTGTTGGTACACGGATCTTGGTTTTTATGGAAAGGGGATTTTTAAGGAAAATGGTTTTTTTTAATTCTTTATTATATTTCTTGATTAGTTATCGATTTGTGATTTGTATTTGGGGAAATGATTAGCTGAGTTGGTGGGTTAATGGGGTTTATCATGATGTGTATTTCTTTATCTTTAAGCCAATTAAGTATGCTTTTTTAATGTTATTTCATTTGGCTTTTTTTCTTTCTTTAACTTATCTATTTATATTTTTTATTTTGTTTGTGGGATCTTCCAGGTTTTGAAAGAAGCTGGTGGGGGTGTTTGACTTTGGAGCTGAAGAGGGGTTGTTTTGCTTTTTGAGGTAATAGTCTGGTTCTTTTTGTCTGATGATGGGTATGAAAGTGGCATTTGGTCGGCCTACAAGTTTGATGGTATTATTTGCTGATAACTATTGTTTGTTAGAGGTTGAAAAGTTTTGATCTTTGGCTTAGTTGATAGAGATATTGGGATTTTTTCAGTTCTTAGTTTTGGTGTTGAAAAGGTTGTTTTGAAGGTCATTGATCATTTATGGTTTATCTGCACTTGGTGTATGAAGGGTGTTTACACTGAATTTGAAGGTTGGAGTTTGATTTCTTGATTTACTACCACCCTTTGATGGACTTGAAGAAATTGTTAGTAGAAAACTTGGCAAAATTCATAGGGGATTTGAAGGGAATTCTTGAATTTGAAACTTCTTCTGTGCTGAAGGAGGAGGAAAAGAACAGATTTTTCACTGGTTATCAGGTGTTCTAGGCTGATTGAAGAAAATGGATGAAGAGGTTAATTCATGGATTACGAGAACAAAGTTTTCTCATACAGTTTGTCATAGGTTGGATTCTGCAAGATTGGCCTCTATTCCTTTTACTATTCAGCCAGGAAGAATTGCAGGTGCAAAAACAAGACCTGAAACTGCTTCTCCTAATCCAAGACCTGAGCCAACCGTTGCGCGATTTCAGCGCAACCCAACTACAAACAAACAGAGGACTGTATCACCTCATCCAGAAACAGCAATTTCCGATACCTTTAAGGAAGCTCGATCTAGTCAGAAGAGATTCTCAACTCCACATCCACAAAGGAAGGAACATGAGAAGAAAATTATTAGCAAGTCGTTTCACAAAGATTCCCGCGGAACAAAGTCGCCTATGTTAAGGTCTCCTGGTTCGAGATCTCCAGCAAATACAAGTCCCCTTCGGCATTTCACATCAATGAAGTTCCATGATAAATCAAAGAGCCGCAAGGATTCAGCATGGAGTAGGTACTTTGATCATGGTGTTGGTAGGGTCAGTTCTGTAGAAACAGCAGATGAATATACAATTGATCTTTCTAAGCTGTTTCTTGGGCTAAGATTTGCACACGGTGCGCACAGTCAGCTTTACCACGGGAAATACAAGGATGAAGCTGTCGCAGTGAAAATTATTAGAATACCAGATAATGACGAAATTGGAGCTTTAGCAACTCGGTTGGAGAATCAGTTTATTAGAGAAGTTACTCTCTTGTCTCGTCTCCACCATGCAAATGTTGTAAAGGTAGTAAAATAGAGTTAAATTTCTTATCTGGTTCATTTCATTTAAGTATATGCAACTCTGCTGTTGCATCTATTTAACTGTGTCTGATTATCTTGCCTAAAATATTTCATTCCATCATTTGCCTCTAACTATAGTCTCCATTTTTAGAAAATAGAGCAATTGTGCTAACTTGTTTTCCTTATAACACGTCTTTGTGATTTGGTTCATATGACCCCTTGCAGTTCGTAGGTGCATGCAAACAACCACCAGTCTTTTGTGTTGTTACTGAGTATCTATCGGAGGGTTCTTTGAGAGCATACCTGCATAAGCTTGAGCATAAATCCCTAACCTTGGGCAAATTGATAGCACTTGCCATGGATATTGCTCGTGGAATGGAATATATTCACTCTCAAGACATTATTCATCGGGACCTCAAACCAGAGAATATACTTATCAATGAGGAATTTAACCTGAAAATTGCTGATTTTGGAATTGCTTGTGAGGAGGCATACTGTGATCTCCTGGCTGATGATCCAGGTACTTACCGTTGGATGGCACCAGAGATGATTAAGAGAAAATCATATGGCCGGAAGGTTGATGTGTATGGCTTTGGACTCATTCTATGGGAAATGGTGGCTGGAACCATTCCTTATGAAGATATGACACCAGTACAGGCTGCTTTTGCTGTCGTAAACAAGGTACGCTCCAAATTTCGGTGTTCTCCTTTTCATTTATTTCTGGCACTCTTGTAATATTGTGTTATTTTGAACTTTATAATCAATTATCATTGAATGGTAAAGTATCATTCACTTAATGCTTTATTTCCTTCCCAAAGAACTTGTTGGCGCAAATAACTTTGACCTCTGCATGGCTGAGCATTTTGACGTAATAGCAACCACATGCCCCTTGGCCATCCTCCGTCCCTCCCAGCAAAAATCTTCTCTTTTGATGCTTCTTCATATTCTGTGAATTAGGGATATATGTAATTCTAAAAGTACTTGTCTTTTTGGCCTTCAGAATATGCGACCACCTATTCCTGGGGATTGCCCTCCAGCCATGAAAGCTTTAATTGAACTGTGTTGGGCTCTGCAGCCGGAAAAGAGGCCTGAGTTTTGGCAGATTGTGAAGGTACTGGAGCAGTTCGAGTCATCAGTTGCTCATGATGGAACCCTGAATCTTGTGTCAAAGCCAATGTTGCAAGATCACAAGAAAGGGCTTCATCATTGGATCCAAAAGCTTGGTCCCGTACATCAAAATGCTTTGTTACATCAAACTGCTTCATCAATGCCAATGCCGAAACCCAAGTTCGCTTGAATTTTCTGGATGATCTGACTTTTGTGGTTTTACCAGGTCGTTGTGTAATTAAACTGCTTTTGGGTTACATACTGCTGTATATCTCTGCCCCTCCATTAAGTGAATGTGAATGTTTAGGTTGTAGGTTTGCATTGGGTGGCCTCTGTAATTTTTTATGATAGGTAAACAAAGTATGATCATCAGATCTTGAATGCAAGTGCCATCTGTAAGGCTTGGTATAGCCTTTGTAATTTTACATGGTAGGTACACAAAATATGATCATCAGATTTTGGATGCAAGTCTAGGTTGAGTTGAATGCAATAAATTCTAAACCTTTTTTAATGTGGTATATTATATACTTCTCAAGCCAAGACGACCTTTGCTAATAATTATATAGTGGTTTTACTTGCATTAAACAGTTCTCCTGAAGCTTTCAGCTGCTTGTATTGCAAGCATAATGTTGCTTGTTTAAGTTTCCTTAAAAGGCATTGCCTGCTTGCTGTTTGGTGTGATTTTTTGGTCGACAATAGGGCTCGTGATTTTAGGATATGTATTTTGTTGAAGCTTGGCACCTACACGCCCTGCTGCTGATTGTTGGTGGCATTACTAATAAAGCTTGTTAATTGTAGATGTGTGTTTCTGTACCCTTATTTTGCATTTTCGTGTCGGGTAATATCAACTGAAACATAATACAGGCTCATCTGAATGTGAAAACTGGTAGCATTTATCAACATTGGATTTAACATGGATCTTTATTTGGAGAAGCCGATTGGTCAGCATTTAATTTACTTTGCCACTCAATATATGTGTGCAGATTTTCTTGAATGAATACATTTTGATCCCCAGACATAGTTGAGATGGTTGTCATTGACACAGGACACAATCTAAAGATTGTTCCTATAGCTCCAGCATTGACGAAGGTTCCTTTTGAAAGGACTAACAGTTTAGAAATATGAAATCTTTATAGTTTTCCCCTTGGGTGCACGCGATTAACGTTGGACCTTAAAGGGAAAACATATGTGAAGATGATAGGTTGCTAAGGTGCATCACTTGCCTTATTTGTTCAATTGTTTTCATTTAACATTTGTTTCCAACTAGGCCAAAGTACATTAGAATGAAAGCAAGTTAACACCCTCTTGCATCCTTCATGTTTTGCCTGAGTTTGCATCCTTCATGTTTTGCCTGAGTTTTCCTTTGCAGGGTGCAGGTCAGAAAAGATAGCTGGGCCAATGGTTCCGTACGTTTTAAAGGAAAGAAGATAATGTGATTAATTCACTTGCTACTTGCTGCATCAACTTGGTTTTCTTTCTTTTGGTATCAAGAGATAGGTATGTAAGCCCATCCACTCCACTACCTCTTGAATGGAAATTAAATATCTTCTCATTTATTACCCATATTGCTATATCTACAATGTATATAAGGACCACAAAGTGGGTACTGAACTTTATTAATGTTGCACTTGCATGTTATACATGTATCGACTGTTTCCTGGAAATATCGTAATTCATTTCCTTTTTATTTGAATAATGAAAGGAACGACAGCTAGTTAGGTTTTTGTATGTGTGCATGAATCTTGGAAAAGACTATCAAAAACCAGTGGCTGCATCGATTAGTTTTGTGACGATCAATGAATCATCGTTTGCATGGTATCCGTGATACTTGTAATGTGATTAGAATCTGTAAAGATGCATTGTGATTCCTCTTGATAGTTTGAAGTGGGAAAATAGTGAAATTCATGTTTTGTGTGTTACTTTGGAGTTTCACATGTTACCTATTCTGGATATGTTTGATATTGTGGTTCATGTGAATGGAAGCTTTGAGAGGTTATGGAGGACTTCAGAGATGTGGTCCTTCCTTTTGTCTAACAATAATTGAGAAGATTTTTCTTTCACATTTTTGAGTTTATGCAACATTTTAAAGATATTACCACTCATTCCTATTTTCGGATAGGATAATTATACAACATTTCCCCGGAAACAGCCTCTACTCTTCCGGGGTATGCGTACATCTTACCCTCCCCAGACCTCACTAGTGGGATTTTATTGTTGTTGTATTATTATACAACATTTCGTCTTGTAATCAGAGTGAATGTTGGGTAACTAAAGTTCAACATATTCATAAGACGAGTGTTGTTAATGTGCGGATGTTAAGATGAATGTTTGGACGTACGAGATTAGAAATGATCACATTCGTTAGAAAGGTGCAAGTAGGACACATTAAAAAGTTGGTTGATTTTGAAAACTTTTCCAGGGAAAATTCTCTAAAGCCACAAAGCATTGTAGTAGAAGTTTTCGTATGGTTGAAAAATCACGAGAAACATAAACTAAACATGTCTGGTTTTGAAAACAAGACATTCTTAGTATACTTGGTTTATAGAAACCAGTCTCACTGGTGTTCGAATCGGCTTTCAAACCAACCATATGATATTGTTTGTAGAGTCAACATATGTGTCTTATTTATTGGGAGTCAGCTGGAAATTTTTTCGATTTTCTTTTTCTTTCAGAAAAACAGCTCTTGCGAAAAAGAAAATGTGTATTGAAAATTAGTAAGTATACTCATATGGGTGGAAGAAAAACATTTTTGGGAGATCAGAATAACAGTTCTGAAAAGGAAGATCTTGCAGAAGTCTTAATTAAAGAAATTTGAGAAACAGAATTCAGCATTTCTGCCCTTTGCTATGCAAGAAAAGTTTATTCTTAAATAATTCATTTAATTTATACAAGAATGAGAACCTTTTTTTTCTTTTTCTTTTTTCGGTTTTAAGTATTTAATATTCAATTAATAAGGAAATTAAATCGATTGAGATAGAATTTCTTTATACATATGCTTATCATAGATATTGTTAAAATACAAAATTAATATTTGATACTATAATAAGAGAATTTGTTTGCATATTGAAAGTTTGATGTCAGTTGACGAATTATATTCACGAAAAAGGGATAAATTGCATCAAAATTAATAATTCTTAATATCAAAATTGACCGTAAGTTTTTTTTTTTACCATCGTATATGTCTACATGTTTCCGTGCAAAAGATATTTTGTACTAACATTTATAAGTGATTTTATTCCTTTAATCAATCCTCATAATATGTATAGATGCTCGTAGACTTGTTGAGCAGGAGTACTACAAACATTCCTACATACTCGGGCAATCATTAGGAGATAAGTTGCTTTTCTTGTTATATTCGGGTTATTGCTTGTATGGTGGACGGATCGGGTCGTATGGAGTTCTATATGGTATTTGGTATGAAAGTTTTTGGGTTTGAGTTAGGCACCATGTGTCCATTCTTATCATGATATTAGAGTCAGGTTCAGCAGGACGATATGGTGATCGGTTGCCATAATTACTCTAACAATGTAAGTAGTACACAGTCACGTGAAACTTAATTCGAGAGGGAATGGAGTGTGAGGGGCGTGAGGAGAAAATAACACTCATCCCATAACTCTAAGTGGGTGTTTGGACATAAGAATCATAAAATTCCAAAAAATAGTAAAAAATAATTTCACGTGAAAATAGTATTTGAAAATTAGAGTTGTGTTTGAACATGGATATCATTTTGGGTTGCTTTTGAAGTTTTGTAAGTGATTGAGTGAAAATTTTGAAAAATAACTTTTTGGAGTTTTTCAAAATTTCGAAAAATTCGAAAATTCATCTTCAAGTGAAAATTGAAAATTTCATGGACAAACACTGATTTAAAAAAAAAGTGAAAATTTTTCAAAAAAAAAAAGTAAAATCTTTTTTTATGTCCAAACGGGCTCTAAATTCTACTCTCCTCTTTGCTTTGTTCATGATTTGATTCAATAGCATTATAGTGACTGTTCTTCAGCGGTCATGTTCCTTTCCCGTGTTGCAAATTTTCTCTGAATGCCAACCAATTTTGTTTAAGATTTGAAAAACAAATGCCCCCTTATAATCATCTTTAGCTTTTTAATTCCAAAATACCAAATCCAGAAGGGAAAAGGAAAGAAGAGATAAATAAGGGGATCTTAGACCAGTGCATGAAATTGGGGCAAGAAGGTATTTTACCGGAAGAATTTCAAAAATAGTCAGATTTACAATTGATCATTTAAAAATAGTTACAGTTTCAAAAGTAATCGAAATTTAGTCAATTTTCATGTAAAGATAAATCTTACGAAAACACTGTTCAAAATCCGGAAAATACTCCAGCATAATATACTGGAGTTTCAGTATAATATACCGGTGCAACATAATATGCTGTAAGTTCATATACAGGTACTCCAATCTCCAGTATATTATGTTGTAACTTTTCGCGTGTTGGAGTTCCAGCATAATATGGTGGAAGTTCATACACAGGTACACCGATCTTCAGCATATTATGTTTGAACTTTTCGTGCTACAGAAAAATAATGACTATTTTTCAATGACTTTATAAATACTGGCTATTTCTGAATGACCAATCCGAAAACTGGCTAGCCTGTGCTATTTTTACTATTTTACTTGCATAAATGGGTTGAATAAGAACTGTAGATAAGTTTGGGCCCAACAGATACCCAGATACAATGGCCGTAAGTTCCTGTAAAAATTGTGTGGGGTAGTCACTTTTTATAGTGATATTTACTTTTTATCCAGCATTATTAATGCTAGCAAAATAGTAGCCATTAGTCTATTAAAATTAATATAAAAAGCATGTGTTACCCTTTCTTCTATCTCTGTCATGTTAGGGAGAAGTCGCCGGTGGACTCCGCCGCAGGTAATTCAAGTCGATACTAAGGAGTACAGAAAAGAACCTCTTTGGCAAAATATTCGGAATGGAGCTTTTTTCAATAAATATTCTTGATTTAAGTGATAAAGCATAAAATTTCTTGAGTGTATGCGTATGGTTCTTGTTAAGTTGAGATTCAAAAATTTGTACCCAGGGAACTTGCCTGCAGAATCTCACTTGCATGCTTAGCTACTTTCTATTAGATGTTTGGCTTTTGAAAACCAATTCCTTCCCAAAAGTTAAGGATATGTAGTCATGTAGTTCTGAAGTTAAGTTCAAAAGTTAAGGACATGTAGTCCTGAACAAGTTCAAAAGTTAAGGACATGTAGTCCTGAAGTCCTGAAGTTAAGAACACGAGCAAAAGGGTATTTTTTGTCCGGACAGTTAAAGTTTATTAAAGCAGTGACTAAAGTCTAAAGACATTTTAAACAGTAACTTAAAAGTAAATTCATATATTATTAGTGACTAATCGTGCACTTTCTCTGCCCCAAATATCATATGAATTGAGAATTATGATATCAGTTCTCATTCCCAATTACTGGCATTGCTCTTTAGCAAATAATAATTTGAGACTCAAGTTGATCAACAACTCAATATGTTTTCCATCTATTAACTTTTGGCTCTTTTATTATTTGATCTAGGTCCGTAAACACCTGATTAATGACTTTTCTGGTTCATGTTTTCTCTAAATAAAGGTTTATAACGTATGTTCAGTTGTCAATATATTGTCACTTATCTTGCGACTCCTATTTCACCATGTTACTTTAATACCTAAGCTTATAGCAGGTTCTTATATAGTAAGCACAAGTCCTAAATGTTTTTCGTATGACTATTTGAACACCATAAACAAACTGGCCCCTCTTATAATTTCTCTTTTTTACGTGAACCCATTCTCCTCTCCCTAAATCATACATAACACTAGTGAACTTCAATTTAAATATTTTAATTAACATTACACTATAACATTCTAGGCCTATAGCCACACCAATTGTAGTCAACGCTTGAAAAGCGTTGCCAAAAGTATCTATAGATACACGTTATAAGTGTGGCCTTTGATTAGAGTCTTCGACCTTATTTTTTAAGGCCGCCCTTAAAAACTGTGTTCTTAAAATATAAAAACAACACTTTTAAAATGTTGCTAATTCATAAATTATTTGACAACATTTATTAATTATAATGCAATATTTGAAGAATTATTATATTGACATACTAATTGTAACGTTTTTTAAGCGTACTCTAAAAAATTCTAATAAAAATTTTCTCTCAAAATTTTCCCTCAAATATTACACTTAATGAAAATATTTCCCCCCAAATCCCAATACAAGGCAAAGAAATCATCGCCCAAATGCTGGTGAAAAAACTTTCCCCAATTCCTTTGATCTCTCTTCCTTCACGCTGGCTTCATCTCCTCCAATTACCTAATTCATTGCTTGGTGCTACATGTGTCTTCCAGATTACTCTCAACCATCGCAAATCTCCATCCCTTTATCTATTGGTTAGTATTTCTTTTAATTAACTTAAAATTTTTCCCTTTTTTTAAATTTTCAGTTTTGTTCTTATACTTTAAGATTCAAATTTTCTAGTTTCTTACTAATGGGGATAAACAATTAAGCTTCTATTATGTACATTATCTATGGGGATAAAAAATTAAGCTTCTATTATGTACATTATCTGGGTATCTTGGTAAAATCTTTGTTTTATACTCAAAGTTTTTAACTTTTTTTTTTAATTTCATATTCTTGGGCTGAAAAGAAGTAATTTTGTTTTGTTTAAATTTTTGGGTATCAAAGTTTTCAATGTTTTTGTTTAATTTTTGGTATCTTTGTATAGTCTTCAATCTTGTACTTAGCTGAAAGCTTTAGTTTGTCTAGCTTCTTATCGATGGGGCTGATAGCAGTGGATTTTTTTTTTGTATAATTATTGGGTATCATTGTATATTCTTTATTCTATACTCAAAGTTTTACTTTTTTTTTTCTTTCAATTTCTGATTATTGGGCTTACATAAGTGATTTTTTTGTTTAATGTTTGGTTTTCAATTTTATCCTAATTTCATATTCTTGAGTTGATAAATACTGTCATTTTTTGTTTGATTTTGGGTGTCAAAACTTTAGTCAGTTTTTGCGATGTTTACATAGACTGAGTTGCGTTCGATCAAACTATATTGAAAAGTTTGACAAGTAGGGCTTATTTAGCTTGAGTTTGTGATTTCAAAATATTTTGAATTTGCTTCTGGATTTAGTGGTTATTTTGACCTAGTTTCAGTTGTACAACCACTTTGTTTTACGTTTTTACCTGAATTAGCGTGTGAGAATTTTGTGAAACTGATCTGGAGTTACTTTGACCAAATAAGTATGGTTGAAGTGAATTTCTGGCTTGCTTGTTAATTTCTGCGCCGAGACTTCATATTTGAGGGTTTTACTTAGAGATTGTCCCTCTGCGCAATTTGATTGTGCAAATGAGCTAAAATTTTCATGTAAAATGATTGTTTTTTGAGTCCAAGATTTCAGATATTGTAGTTAAGCTTGGCCGCAAATTGTAAACGTAATGGTGGCAAACTGTTAGGATACTATTACAGATGCACAATAGTATTTAATCATTGGTGTGCTTGTATAGTCTTCCTGCTAGTTTTTTTTTTGTTTCGATAAATTAAGTTGTTTCATTGAAAAGCATCAAGCGATGCGATGATTACAAAAATAGAGATGCTTGCTCCATTACAAGATGTTATGATAGGATGTGGGAGCTAGCCAATAAACCAAAAATATTCCTTAAAGAGGCTAGTCTAAAGTGAGGGAGCTCAAAAAATCTAAAAAGACCTTAGAGCTATTTACATAGGACAATACAATAATAGATGGTTAACAGATTCTAAGCTTTGTTGGTATAGGTAGCATCTGTTAACAAGCTTAAAGTTTCTCCTCCATAAGTTATCCTATGTCAGAGAAGCATTCTTTAATGCCAACCAGCTGAAGCATATCACTTTTGGTGGGAGCTTTGTTCTCCAAATTAGTTTCAATAGCCAAGAATCTAAAATTCCATTATGTGGATCTAGCACTTTGTACGCCGGCTTCACTGTATATTCCTTTGCATTAAGATTCCAACTGAATGTATCTGTAGCTTGTGAGTCTTCCTCGTAGTTGTCGTCAAGCTTTAATTTACCGTTGGACTCCTATTGCCTCAAATTTTGATCATATATCTTTGGGTATTTTTGTATTGTCTGCTAATCGTTTTTATACATAAATTTTCAATATTTCTAGTTTCTGATTAATGGAACTGGAAAAAATAATCTTTACTTTTGTATAATTTCTGGGTAAATTTGTATAATCTTTGTTTGTATTTAAGTAACTTTTTTTTTCCTTCTAATTTCATATTCTTATGCTGAAACAAAGTAATTATTCTGTTTAAGTTTTGGGTATCAAAGTTATCTTTTAGTAATTTCAAAATATGACTAGTTCCGGGGTTTCCTCCTTAGAGTTGAAGAAATCAGAAAGAGCTAGTTAGATTTCTATATCACAACTTATTTTAATTGTTTAATCTTTGTACGAACAAAACTCCTTTTAGGTGTCAGCATACTTGTCAATTTGCACATAATACTTTTTGGTGCGCAGAATTATTATATTATCTTCATGAAAAACTTGGTTAAGAATTTTATTTCTTTCTATCTTTGTTCTGTGAGTCGTACTAATTTTACTTCTTTTCTCCGAAAAGAGTAGTCACACTCAGAAAGATATGTGGTGGATTTGAAGTTGGGTTTGGCTTAGCATAAGTGTCATGACTAGATAAGAAAGTCTTATTATTTTACAACACGTGATTTTGCAGATTTACTCTTGATATTCAGGATTTATTTGTACAATATAGTTGATGCTTAAATGATTATATATTGAAGATCTAATAAATTTAATTTTTAGGAATTCAAATGTTCTATCCAAGGAATGGATAGATTTACCAAGGTATAGCAAAGAGTATATCGAGAGTGTTCAATCTTTCTTAGATTTTGCTTACTCTTATGGAGATTCTCAAGCCGAAGAAGCCCATGTGCAAGGTGTTGTTTTTAATCTCACTTATTTGTTTATGATAAGTTTTATCTCTAATCTTGCTGCTTATATGAATGTTTGCACTTTCTGAAAGAAACATTTTGGTACTATGGTGGTTCACATTGTTTTCTTTTCTTGTGTCTGCTAAAATTTGGTTCCATTATCTGTGTATATCCTGAATTGTGGGTGCGTCCGGATGTAGATTTAGAGGTTAGTAGGTCGTTTTAGAGTCATTTGGCGAAAATTGAAAATTTGAAGGTTTTTGGGAAGTTTGACCGGCAGTGAATTTTTTTATATCGGGGTCGGATTTCAATTCCAGAAGTGGGAGTATGTTTGTAATGTCAATTATGACTTGCGTGCAAAATTTGAGGTCAATCAGATTTGATTTGATACATTTCGGCATCGAATGTAGAAGTTTGAAGTTCTAAAGTTCATAAAGCTTGAATTGGGGTGTGATTCATGGTTTTGATGTTGTTTAATGTGATTTGAGACCTCGACCAGGTTCGTGTTATGTATTGGGACTTGTTTGTGTGATTGGACGGGATCCCAGGGCCTCGGGTGTGTTTCGGGTGTTATCGGATCATTTGGGGCTACTTTGGATGTTGGTTTTTTGATGTCTGGTGTTTTTATTTTCGTTCGTGAGGAGACTCTCTCGTTCGTGAAGAAGGATTTTGCTGCTGGGACTTTGTTATTCGCGTTCACGAGGAGGCTCTCGCGTTCGCGAAGAAGGAATTTCTGTTGTCCGTCGTCTGACTTTGGAAGCTTATATCTCACAACATATAACGAGTCTGGAGATGATTTAAAAATAAAAGTTGTAGCCCTTGGTGTCTAGTTTTCAGAAAGATAAACCATTTGTCATTTGGAGTTGTGTAAAAGAAGTTATGGTGGATACAATACAGACTGTCTGGGAAGAGTTTGGAAATCTCTACTATACAAGGCTGACTTTGGAAGCTTATATCTCGCACTCTATAATGAATTGGGAGTTGATCAACATATGAAAGATATAGCCCTTGGTGTCTAGCTTCCAGAAAGCCAAACTATTTGTGATTTGGAGTTTTGTATAAAACGTTATGACCATTATATTAGAGGGTGTCTTAGAAGAGTTTGAAAATAGTTTTTGGGAATTTTGTTCATCGAACGCGGCGGGAGGCTCGCGAACGCGAAGAAGGAAGTAGGGGCAGTGTTATAAGTCCTCTATTTCGGACCTTTGAGCCATTATTTCATATTTTTAGTTGGGAACCTCGAAATTTAGCGATTTTCGAGAGGAATATCACCACAAAACTTGGGGTAAGCATTCTTGACTCATTTGTGATTATATTTCATGGATTAATCTTCATTTCCAGCGTTAGATTATTGATTTTTCAAGAATAAATAGGAATAAAATTCTATAATTTCACAAAATTAATTTTCGAGTTTTGAATACCGATTCGGAGTCGGATTCAAATGAATGTATGGTTGAACTCGTAATTGGATGGGTTAACAGATTTTGTGAGTTTCGTCGGGTTCCAAGACGTGGGCTACACTACCAACTTTTCGAGCGGAGTTGAGAGTTTTTATTAATTGTTAAATTTCAAGCATATGAGTATACATTTTGATTGGTTTGCACATTGTTTGCATAGCTTTGGATCGACAAGCATCAGTTTGAGGTGTTAGAGTGGCGTTGTAGCCGCTATGGAACTTCAGAGCGTG
This sequence comes from Nicotiana knightiana, assembly GCA_005239525.1. Classification (NCBI taxonomy): domain Eukaryota; kingdom Viridiplantae; phylum Streptophyta; class Magnoliopsida; order Solanales; family Solanaceae; genus Nicotiana; species Nicotiana knightiana. Next base: position 28,949 of record ML421121.1, on the reverse strand, counting down.
GTAATTCTCTTGTCTAACCTTGTAAGAGGGAATTTACCCCATAGGTGATTTAAATTAATATTTGCCGCTAATGGTGGGAGCTACGTACACAAGAGGTGACGAGAGTCCGTACGTAGCTACTAATTATGCTATGTTCGGGTAGTTTAGGACCCAAATCATGAATTACTTGTAATGTTTGCATCCTTTATTTATTGAAGTACTTGAATCATATTGGAAATTATAAGTGGAAATAGTAAAAGACCGAAGTTTCACATACTTAAATTTTTGTCTAAATTACTCGACCGTTAATAGAAATTGTACATCCTTATGTGTTAGCTTTGTGATAGCTTCTCATTTTGGAGGTTCATAAAGTGTCCTTTCTTGTGGAGCGGGTCGAATGCCTCGGTAGTATAGATGCCTCTATGGTTCGTGCTGCTCAACCCATAGTAGTGTACACACTATTTTGGATCGGGTCGAACGACCTCGGCAGAATCGTGTGTTATATCATTAGTAGCCCGAATATTCACAAGTAAATAGTTCCACTGCTGCCCAGCATTTTATACGGTATTCCTTATTTATTTGATAATGACACTTGACATTTTCTGAGTCATTATGATAGAATTCATGATTTAGAAATTCATGCCTTAAAGGAAATATTTGGAAAACTATGTAACTTAGAGATTTACCCCATTATTTCCATATGCTTCATATCTGCTCACGCTTTTATTATGTTGCTTTATTGGACTTTTAGTAAGTGTTGATGTCGACCTCTTGTCACTACTTTTTCGAGGTTAGACTTGATACTTACTGGGTACGCGTTGATTTACTTACTCATACTATACTTGCTGCACATTTTTTGTACATGTACTTGCATGTTTGGTGATCTTTTGAGCGCGAAGGCGTAGCTATTCCGGAGACTTACGGTGCGCTGCATTCCATGTTACGAATCCGCAACATACATAGTCTCCATCAAAGTTATTTACATACTCCTATCTAATTTGTATTCCAGACAAATGTGGCATTATTCGTATTTCCTAGTTGATGTTTATGCACTTGTGACATCGAGTTTTGGAGGTTCCTACTGGATGTTTAGTATTGTAATTCACATAACCATCATTGTTTCACCCTGTAAATTCTGTTTCATACTATTTAGTTAATGGAAATTATGATTTCAAAAGTAATAAAGATGAGTAATTGAATTAGTAAATTACCGCTGGCTTGCCTGACGGCTGTGTTAGGCGCCATCACGATCTATAGTGGATTTTGAGTCGTGACACATGAATACCTCAATATTACCATCACAAAATCTTAAAGGCCTGGACAATCAACTGTTGGTATGATTTTGTTGATTTTTCTATTGTTGAATGCGTTAAGAATTAGCTCTATGTTTCCACATTTTTCGTTTCATATCAAATGGTGGCCTATATTAATAAATGTTACTATGATTTTGTTGAAATAGATAGACCTCCGTCTCTCTGTATCATCCTAATATAAGTAATAAAAATGTACATGCTTATGTATTTATTAATGGTTTATAGAAATGCTATGTGTGAGTACAACTGAAGAAGGGGCAAGAACTAAAGCTCAATTTCTGGTGCCTTCAATCCATTGTAGGGGAGAGGGGCAGTTGCTGTGATATTTAGGAGGCCAATTCCACTTAAAGAAATATCATTTTGAAACTAGTCATACTAGAAGTGCACGCTGTTATTTGCGTTTTTGATAGACTGTTGGGATAAGTTGTGGTAAATATAGCTTGTAGTAACTTGTAACGACCCAACCGGTCATTTTGAGAATTTAAGCTCTGTTCGGCGGCATAAGTCCTTGAGCATCTTCACATTGTGTATATCGACCTACGTGTATGGTTGAATTCAATTACCGGATGATTCAGAGTCAAAGTGGAATAAGGATTCTACTTTTGGAAGCTTAAGTGGTGGAATTTGATCGGAATTTAATTTTTTGTGTAAACGGCTTCGGAATAAGTTTTGGATAATGTCAACAACTCCATATGGTGATTTTGGACTTAAGCGCGCGTCCGAATTTGAATTTGGAGGTCCGTATAGTAATCTCGAGCAATTCCGCGAAAGTTGGAGAATTTGAAGTTTGGAAAATAGAGAAGTTTGACCACAATTGACTTTTGGGATATTGGAGTCGGAATTCGATTCTGAGAGTTGGAGCAGCTCCGTGATGTCATTTGAGACTTGTTTGCAAAATTTGGTGTCATTCCGGGTTGAATTGATAGATTTCACCACGAGTTTTAGAAGTTGGAAGATTCGAAAGTTCATAAGCTCGATTCATGGTGCGATTTGTAGTTTTGTCGTGATTTGAGACCTCAAGCGGTTCCGTGATAGCATATGGAACTTGTTGGTATGCTTGGACGGGGTCCCGAGGGCTCCGGGTGTGTTTCGGACGAGTTGCGGATGATTTCCATGGTATTGGAGAGGGATGAGTTCTGGTGTCATCGCACTTGCAGACCTTGGGCGCATGTGTGATGGTCGCAGGTGCAGATGGAACTGGTTTGGGCAGTCTCCGCAGATGCGAGAATTGGAGCGCATGTGCGGCGCCGCAAGAGCGGATCATTGGGCACAGAAGCGGAGTGGTGCGCATGTGCGATTGGCTATGCGCACCTGCAGTTGCGCAGATGCGGCTAAGTTGGTCGCAGGTGCGGAGGTCCTGGTAGATTCTTTTAAATCGAAGATTGGCTAGTTTTCTTCATATTTTGAGGTTTAGACTTCGAATATGGGAGCCATTTTGTGGGGGGTTTTCAAGCTAATCGATTGGGTAAGTGTTCTTCACCTAAGATTTAATGTATTCCATGATTTTACCTTCATTTCTATCATTAAATTTGTGTTTTTGGTTGGGGAAAGTGTTGTTTTTTGAAGAAAATTTCTACAACGAAAAATCATGATTTGAGTGGACGAAATTGTATCAGAATTTGGTAATTTTTGTATGGGTGAACTCATATTGGAATAAGTGTTTGGATTTTGTAAAAATTATCGGGTTCCAAGATGCGGGCCCGAGGGTTGGATTTTTGGTTGACTTTTGGATTTTGTTAAAGATTTAGACTTTATGATCCAGAATAGTTTCTTATGAGTTTTATTTGTGCATTGAATTATTTTTAGTTGGATTTGAGCCGCCCGAAGGTCTTTTCACACGAGGAGTTTATTTTAGAGTACCGGGTTGTCGTCTTTGAGGTAAGTATCTTGCCTAACCTTGTGTGGGGGAACTATCCCTTAGGATCTAAGTTTTCTATATTGGTTGTAGTCCGTGTACGCAAGGTGACGAATGCATGCTCAGACTTATTTGTGGGAAGTTTGCCTTTTAGGGTTCTTAGGTCCTTATATTCACGTTTGAGTTCTTATTTGCTAGTTTTACCTCTACATGCTTTGATTAGAGATAATTGCTTTAGGATTCACCCTTACCATCTACTTGACCTTGATTTGACTTAACCGGAGATTTTACCTCTTCTATCGTCATGCTATATTTTTATAACTACTTATCCTAATTGAAATTATTATTATCTCGTCCTATAATTGTTTATTCTTAATTGGAGTTATGATTATCTTTTGCTGCTTGCCCTTACTTGAATTGTTGAATATTCCTCGAAATCTCTCAACCTAAAAAAGGAGATTAGATAACCTACATATCAGTTGACTTGCCTTTGTTTGGAAGTATTTGACTCGTGTTGGCTTCTTATTGTTGACTTGAATATTGTGGAAATCGTTGCTACATTTTTTTTTGTTTTGCCTTGTTAAGCCGTTCTCCTTGCGCCTAACATTCTTTACCGTGGTTATTCCTTGTGAATGAGTTCTACCGTTCTTTGTGATTTAAAGTTCTTGAGTTGATTTACTCTCCCTGCTTTGCATTACTGTCATTGTTGCTTTTGTGCTTGTTGTGGTGATGTACGAGGTTTTGGTCGTGCTATAGTTATTATCTCTGTTGGTTGCGTTGCATATTTAAATTGGGACTACGGAACGATATTCCGGGAGATCCCCCTGCACTGCATATTTATTTTGGGACTACAGACGTATTCTGAGAGATCTCCCTGTAATGCATATTTATTTTGGGACTACATACGTATTCCGGGAGATCCCTCAGCAATGCATATTTATTTTGGGACTACAGACTATTTCGGGAGATCCCCATGTATTACATAATAAATTCGTGACTACGGGGGGATCCCGGTAAATTCCCCTGTTGATATATCTGTGTACAAGGCTGTTAATCTTCTATGCTTAAGTGTCACTGGGTGACCTATACTCGAAGGATATTTACTTGGAAATTGTATTTGAAAAGTATTTATCTTGAAGAAACTATGTTTGAAGAATATTTATTTGAAAGTATATTTGAAAAGCATTTATCTTGAAGAAACTATGTTTGAAGAACATTTATTTGAAAAGTATATTTGAAAGGCATTAACCTTGAAAGAACTATGTTCGAAAAATATTTATTTGAAAAGTAATTATCTTGAAAGAACTATGTTTGAAGAATATTTATTTGAAAAGTTTATATTCGAAGGAAGTATATTTCAAAAGAATTTCCTATCGGAGAAGATTATATTCTAAAGATTTCAATATAAAAACTTACGGGTGAAAGTTTACACTTGAAGGATTCAACTAATTAATTGGGGTTGTTGGCTAAGGCCTGATGTGGAAACTATTGCAGTGCTGAGTTACTACTTGCCCTTATTGTATTGTGGTTTTCGAATTTGGGCTGTGTTCCCGTCCATCCTTCTGTCTTATTATGGTGTTCCGTTGTTATTTGCTGTCCTTCCTTCCTTATTGTAGTTGTTATATTGTTAGCCATATTGTGTAGTCATTAGATAGATGTCATGTTCCGTCATTCCTATGCTTATGCTTGTTCAGTTTATTAGACCAGTGGGTGTCTTGAATAGTCCTCGTCACTACTTCACCGAGGCTAGTCTTGATACTTACTGGGCACCGTTGTGGTGTTCTCATACTACACTTCTGCACATTTTTGTGCAGATCCAGGTATTTATCGTTAGTAGCTGTGCGGATCATTGCTGAGGAGACTCAAGGTAAACTTGCTGCTGCGTTCGCAGCCTTCGGAGTCACCTTCCTACTTGTATTCAACTGTTTTCACTCATTTCCAAGCAGTTGTATTTAAAGGTTGTAGTTAACTCTGTAGAGCTTATGACTTGTACTACCGATTTTGGGAAATTGTAAATTCTGCAAGGATTTCTATATCGAGACTGTTAGATTTCCTTTATTATTGTTGTTATTCAGTAAATGTTAGGCTTAGCTAGTCCTTAAGACTATGTGCCATCACGATACCCAACGGAGGGGAAATTGGGTCGTGACAAGTTAGTATCAGAGCTCTAGGTTCATAGGTGTATGAGTCATAAGCGAGTTTAGTAGAGTCTTGCGGATCGGTACAGAGAAGTCTGTACTTATCTTCGAGAGGCTGCGGAACTATTAGGACAATTTCACTTCCGTCATTCCTATCGTGCGAGTTCATTGATCTTGAAGTTTGAAATTTATCATTCCATTCTCTCACAAATGGTGAGGACACGAGCCTCGGTTTCATGATGTTACCCCAGAGCATATATCGCTAAGGTCAGAGGCAGAGGCCGACGAAGAGCATGTGCCACAGCTAGGGCACCTACCAAAGCACCAGTTGAGGAGTCGCTAGTAGTTCTGGTTGAGGGCAGGTACCGGATGTACCTGCTGTTATCCCCGGACTTTACGAGACTTTACCATAGTTCCTGAGCATGTTCGGCATATTGGTTCACACGAGGTTGATTCCGCTTGCACCAGCTACTTTACAAATCGGGGGAGGAGCCCAGACTCCCGCCGCCCACACTCCAGAGCAACGAGTTTATGTTGGTCAGGTTCCAGGTGCCAATGGTGACACAACCTGTGGTTCTAGTTCAGCTCATGGTCAGAGCAGCAGTATCCGAGGAAGGGCATCTTAGATTTGGAAGGTTCAAGAGATATAACCCTCCTACATTCAGCGGTTTGGCTTCCAAAGGTGCACAAGGTTTGCTGGAGAAGTGCCATAGCATCCTCCGCACTATGGATATTGTTGAGACGAGTGGGGTTGCTTTTACTACGTTCCAACTTAAGGGAGCGGCTTATCTGCGGTGGAGGGCATATGAGTTTAGTAGCCCAGCTGATGCAACTTCACTTACATGGGTTCAGTTTTCAGGGATGTTTTTGAGAAAGTTTGTACCTCAGTACCTTCGTTATGCATGGCGCGCACAGTTGAGCAGTTGCATCAGGGCACTATGTCAGTATTTGAGTATGCCGTCATATTAAGTGATTTGGCCAGATATTCACATGCCTTGGCCGCTATGGTTAGAGATAGAGTCCGTAGTTTTATTTGGGGGCTCACACATGATATTCGGTTCAGCATGACTCGAGAGTTGGAGTTAGATGCCTCGTTTCAGCAGGTGGTAAGGATCGTTTGCCGGTCAGAGGGCATGTGGGACCGCGAGCGAGAGGATAGACGAGACCAGGAAAGAAAGTTCAGGGAGGCGAGGAGGCCTCGTGGACCGGAGAGATCTACTGGTCCTTATTTTGGAGGCAGGGTACGACATGGTAGAGGTTTTGTGGGTCAGCCAGTTCAGTTTTCACTTCCGACTTCGAGCTATGTTTCAAGTGTTCATGGGTCTCAGAGTACTCGTACCGCACAGTTTCCACAACCACGTTAGTAGATGGCTTACTTTGAGTGTGGAGATGTCAGCCACATGGTGAGAGATTGTCCCAAGCTTCGGGCAATGTGTCATAGGGGGGTATTCACGCGAGTAGAGGGCGCCCAAGAGGGGAGGCCCGACCCGTTGATGTGTTTCATATAGTAGGCTGGATGCCATTGTTCCAGATGTTATCATACATGTATATTTTGATTTGTTACAGAGAGGCACCGTTCGTATTTTTGTTTCGATTCTGCTTGTTGGGACGAGTTCCCTTATTTGTTGCTTCACTTATGGGCGAATTTCATGATTGGTACCCTGTTTATGTGTTTTCCCTGATGGAAGATTCTATGAGTGGTAGCCCGTGTCTATCATTTGTTTTATTCATCATTGAGAGTGGTGAGACTAGAGGCGAGTTCTTGCTGTTCATCATGGTAGACTTGATGTGATTTTTCCTGAGTATTTTGGTTATGAGCTGTGATTTGATACTCTACCGGGTGAGAGTTAGTGAGCGTTGTGATCTTATTGACAGAGCTGAGTTAGTGGAAGATCTAAATTGGTATGATATATATTCGACATGTGATTTAGAGTTGAGGGCGAGACCCTCGTGCTCTCTTGCGATTCGATATGTTTGAACCGGCTGAGTACCGTAGTGGAAGTTATATTAGGATGGGATCCTTGTGATTTGTTCATATGCTTTACTTCTTCCTTGTTATATTGTTTTTGTATGTTAGTATTGATAGAGAGTTGTGCCTGTGGGCTTGTTTGGTAGTTCCCTTATGTGTTTCTCTTTTCATATACAATCATTATCGTTCTGTGCTTCTTGAGTTTCAGCTTGCGGGGTGTGTGCCCAGTGATATTAGTTGTGGCTTGGTGATTCGAGTGTTTAATTATTAGGTCTTGTGTTTCTTGCATCATTATCAGTGTTGTGGAAGTTTGAAACAAAGTTTATCAAATATGAGGCTAATTGCCAGTGCTAGGTTGATTTCAGGCAGCTATTATGATCAGAAGTGTTATGCCAATGTGTGGTGTGTTATATCGTGTGGTCGTACCTTTTGGGCGTGGTCATGAGTTCATGCAGCTAGTTGAGACTGATACCGGATTTGGATTTAGAATCGGGTCTTTTTGTCAATGAATAGAAGGTGAGAATTTGGGGTATGAGGCTTATCGGTGTTGGTAGAAAGACAAAATTGCAGTTAATATGGTGTCGTCAGGCTTATGTAGATTGGGGTGACGTGGGATCACCCGCGGGTGTATAATGGAAGTGTGCACTTAGTAAATTGGAGTCATCGAGGCGATTCTTGGTACGTTCGAGGACGAACATTCGTTTTAAGAGGGGGAGAGTGTAACGGCCCGGCCGGTTGTTTTGAGAATGTAAGCTCCGTTCGGCGGCATAAGTCCTTGAGCATCTTCATATTGTGTATATCGACCTGCTTGTATGGTTGGATTCATTTACCGGATGATTCAGAGTCGAAGTGGACGAAAAATTCTAGTTTTGGAAGCTTAAGCGGTGAAATTTGATAGGAATTTGATTTTTTGTGTAAACGGCTCCGAAATAAGTTTTGAATAATGTCAACATCTCCGTATGGTGATTTTGGACTTAGGCGCGTGTTTGAATTTGGATTTGGAAGTCCGTAGAGTAATCTGGGGCAATTCGGCGAAAGTTGGAGAATTTGAAGTTTGGAAAATAATGAAGTTTGACCACAGTAGACTTTTGGGATATCGGGGTCTGAATGCAATTCCGAGAGTTGGAGCAGCTCCGTGATTTCATGTGGGACTTGTCTGCAAAATTTGGCTTCATTCCGGGTTGAATTGATAGTTTTCGGCACGATTTTTAGAAGTTGGAAGATTCGAAAGTTCATAAGCTCGATTCATGGTGCGAGTCGTAGTTTCATCATGATTTGAGACCTCGAGCGGGTCTGTGATAGCATATGGAACTTGTTGGTATGCTTGGACGGGGTCTCGAGGGCCCCGTGTGTGTTTCGGACGAGTTGCGAATGACTTCCATGGTTTTGGAGAGGGCTGAGTTCTGGTGTAACCGCACCTGCGGACCTTAGGCGCAGGTGCGGATGGAACTGGTCTGTGCAGTCTCCGCAGATGCGAGAATTGGAGCGCATGTGCGGCGCTGCATGTGCGATTGGCTATGCGCACCTGCGGTTGCGCAAATGCGGCTAAGTTGGTCGCAAGTGCGGAGGTCCTGGCAGATTCGTTTAAATCGAAGGTTAGCTAGTTTTCTTCATATTTTGAGTTTTGGACTCCGGATTTGGGAGCAATTTTGTGGGGGTTTTTTAAGCTAATCGATTCGGTAAGTGTTCTTCACCTAGTATTTGATGTATTCCATATTGTACCTTCATTTCTATCATTAAATTTGTGTTTTTGGTTGGGGAAAGTGTTGGTTTTTAAAGAAAAATTTCTAAAATGAAAAATCATGATTTGAGTGGAAAAAATAGTATTGGAATTTGGTAATTTTTGTACGGGTGAACTCATATTGGAATGAGTGTTCGAATTTTGTAAAAATTTTCGGGTTTCGCGATGCGGGCCTGAGGGTCGGATTTTAGGTCGACTTTTGGATTTTGTTAAAGATTTAGACTTTATGATCCGTAATAGTTTCTTATGAGTTTTTTTATGCATTGAATTATTTTTAGTTGGATTTGAGCCGCCCGGAGGTCTTTTCACCCGAGGAGTTTATTTTAGAGTACCGGGTTGTCGTCTTTGAGGTAAGTATCTTGCCTAACCTTGTGTGGGGGAACTACCCCTTAGGATCTTAGTCTTCTATGTTGGTTGTAGTTCGTGTACACGAGGTCACGAGTGCATTCTCAGACTTATTTGTGGGAAGTTTGCCTTTTAGGGTTCTTAGGTCCTTATATTCACCGTGTATGAAGTTGTTCTTGATACGTTTGAGTTCTTATTTGCTAGTTTCACCTCTACATGCTTTGATTAGAGATAATTGCTTTAGGATTCACCCTTACTGTCTACTTGAACCTGATTTGTCTTAACCGTAGGTTTTACCTCTTCTATCGTCATGCTATATTTTTATAACTGCTTATCCTTAATTGAAATTATTATTATCTCGTCCTATAATTGTTTAGTCTTAATTGGAGTTACGATTATCTTTTGATGCTTTCCCTTACTTGAATTGTTGAATATTCCTTGAAATTACTCAACCTAAAAAAGGAGATTGGTTTTTGGCATTTAAAGGATGCTGCTGTAATCTATTCTGGTGTTCCGCATATGCGGAAGGGTGACCGCAGGTGCATTTGGTCATCACATGTGTGGAGTTGGTCTGGCTGAGGCTTCATCGCAGATGCAGAAGGTTACCTCACCTGCGAGCCCGCATATGTGGTTGGTTGAGCGCAGAAGCGGAAAATGAAATTTTAAGTAAGGACCGCAGGTGCGCACCTGGGATCGCAGGTGTGGGTCCGTGGGTGCGAGGGAAGGTCCATAGGTGCGGTTTTGCTTGGCAAAAAACATAAATAGTAGCCTTCGCGAATTTTGGCTTATTTCATCAAGATTTTCATACGGCTGGAGCTTGTAGGAGCGATTTGAAGAGGAAATTCAAGGGAACTTCGTGGAGGTAAGATTTCTGGACCTAAAACTCATTTCTATGGTGTCATTTGACTGATTAGAGGTGGAATTTATGGGAATTAGTGACTAAAATTAGGGGATTAGGGCTTGAAGTTCTAGACCTTGATTTGAGGATTTGAGGGGTCATTTGTTGTCGGATTTTGGTGTATTTGGTACGTATGAACTCGTGAGAGTGTAAAGATTCCAATTTTGTAATTTTTATCGAATTTTGAGATGTGGGCCCGGGGGATCAGGTTTGGCCAATTTCGGGATTTTTGTTTAATTTTTGACAATTTTCGAATGACTTTGTTCCTTAGCATATATTGACGATATAAATACGATTTTGGTTAGATTTGGAGCAATTGGAGGCCGAGACTAGAGGCAAAGGCATTTGGGCTAGGACTTTAGCCGATTTGAGGTAAGTAACGTTTTCAAACTTGGTTCTGAGGGTTCGAAACCCCAAACTATATGCTATATGATTATTTAGGTGACTCACATGCCAAGTGACGGGTGTGCGGGCGTACACCGAGTGATTTGTGGCCTGGCTCATCCCATGGCACCATCTAGTAGCTATTTTGGATTGATATTCACACTTTTATTGACGTGGTTAATGTGAACATGCTAGAAATAATACTAAGTCAAATGCTAGGGCTTCACGCCGAAAAATGCTAAGACCCGAGTGGTCGTATATTGCTGTCTCCTTATGTGTTTATTTGATTTTGTGTACTCAATCCTGTCATAGCATATCATTTCATGCCTCAGTCTCGGTAATTGTTGATTTTATATATTTATCATTGTTTCTGGCTAGTTCATGCATCTGTGAGCCCATGTGAGCGAGGCTGGAGAGTAATGACTGAGTGAGGCCGAGAGCATGTTATTGAGACAGTTATGAGATCGGACTGTGCACCGCAGCAATACTCTGATCATGCCTTCGTTGGCTTGATATAACGCTTGGGCCAATAAGAGCCCCTCTAGAGTCTTTACACCCCCAGTGAGCACATTGATATTGAGGGATGAATCTTCCTTGGGCATGGATCTTGTCCGAAGTTGACGATACGTGAGGGATGGATCTTCCCTGGTCATGGATCTTGTTCGAAGTTGATGATATGTGAGGGATGGATCCTCCATGGACATGGATCTTCTCCGTGGGGCTGGATCGGCCTTTTTCCTCAGTATTGAGTGACTACGGTCACCGGTGTTTATGCATATTCCGGGATGGATTTTCCCTGGGCCTGAGAGCCATATACAGTACTGAGTGAAATTCTGTGAGAGTTGTGAGCACTAGGTGCATTTGCAAACTATTGATACATTGGCATGTAGAGTACTGAGATATACCTGGATTGCTTATCATATCAGTCATATTCTATTTTTCATTATCTGTTAAAACTGTGAACATGCCTAAATTATGTGTACTGTTTTCATTACAATTATTGAGGTTTAGTCCGTCACTACCTCTCAGCCCGTAGTTTGGGTTTCATTACTTCTGAGTTGGTGTACTTACGTTATCCCCTGCACCTTGTGTGCAGATTCAGGTACAGCGGGACCTGGTAGTGGTTGCCGAGATGCAGTCAGAGTTCCTTGGGAGGCATCGAGGTAGCAGTTGGCGATCACAACCTCGATTATCTCCTTCTCTATCCACCTGTCATATTTACTTATTTCAGACAACTTTGTGTCGGCTCTGTATTTTGATATTTTGATGTAGTAGCTCATGACTCGGTGACACTAGATCCGGGTTCGGGTTTTCTTTTATTTATGTTATCAGTGATGTTAAACCCTCAAATGCTTTTTATAAATACGAGACTCTTGCTGTAACTATAATGATTTTTCCTGAAAATAACTTTTAGCGACGAAATGTGTGGCTTGCCTGATTTCGCGACAGGCGCCATCACGACTGGGTATTTTGGGTCATGACAGTACTACATATTTATTTTGGGACTACGAACGTATTTCGGGAGATCCCCCAGTACTGCATATTTATTTTGGGACTACAGACATATTTCGGGAGATCCCCTTATATTGCATAATAAATTCGGGACTACGGGACGGGATCCAGGTAGATTCCCCTATTGATATATCTGTGTACGGGATTGTTAATCTTCTATGCTTAGGTGTTACGGGGTGACATATACTCGAAGAATATTTACTTGCAAAGTTATATTTGAAAAGTATGTATCTTGAAGAAACTATGTTTGAAGAATATTTATTTGAAGTATATTTGAAAAGCATTTATCTTGAAGAAACTATATTTGAAGAACATTTATTTGAAAAGTATATTTGAAAGGCATTAACCTTGAAAGAACTATGTTCGAAGAACATTTATTTGGAAAGTTTATATTTGAAAAGTAATTATCTTGAAAGAACTATGTTTCAAGGATATTTATTTGAAAAGTTTATATTCTAAGGAAGTATATTTCAAAAGAATTTCCTATTGGAAAGGATTATAATTTAAAGATTTCAATATAAAACTTACAGGTGAAAGTTTACACTTGAAGGATTTGACGAATTAATTGGGGTTATTGGCTAAGGCCTGATGTGGAAACTATTGCAGTGCTGAGTTACTACTTGCCCTTACTGTATTGTGGTTTTCGGATTTGGGCTGTGTTCCCGTCCATCCTTCTGTGTCTTATTATGGTGTTCCGTTGTTATTTGCTGTCTTTCCTTCCTTATTGTAGTTGTTATGTTGTTAGCCATATTGTGTAGTCATTAGATAGATGTCATGTTCTGTCATTCCTATGCTTATGCTTGTTCAGTTTATTAGACTAGTGGGTGTCTTGACTAGTCCTCGTCACTATTTCACCGAGGTTAGTCTTGATACTTACTGGGCACCGTTGTGGTGTTCTCATACTACACTTCTGCATATTTTTTTGCAGGTCCAGGTATTTATCGTTAGTAGCTGTGCGGATCATTGCTGAAGAGACTCAAGGTAAACCTGCTGCTGCGTTCGCAGGCTTCGGAGTCACCTTCCTACTTGTATTCAACTATTTTCACTCATTTCCAAGAATTTGTATTTAAAAGTTATAGTTAACTCTGTCGAGCTTATGACTTGTACTATCGATTTTGGGAAATTGTAAATTCTATAAAGATTTCCGTATCGAGACTGTTAGATTTTCTTTATTATTGTTGTCATTCAGTAAATATTAGGCTTACCTAGTCCTTAAGATTAAGTGCCATCACGATACCTAACGGAGGGGAAATTGAGTCGTGGCATAACTTCTGCAGCCTTTTTTGCAACTTCCCAGGATTGTTATCTCATCCTTTTTCTTGGTTATAAAGCTTGTGTTTAGTTTACTAATAACTATATGACAGTTGTCTGGTGCTATTGTCAACCTGTCTTCTGCATATAAATATGTTTGCATTTACTGCTTATTTGTGTATCTGCCTTTCATGTCAATATAGCAGTGAAATGGGGTTGACAACATTTAGTGATCATCATTTTCTTGAATTAATATTTAAAATTGTGTTACGAGATTATAAAAAAGGTTATGAGATTGCTGTATTCCTTCAGTTATCATCATTCTCTTATGTTCTTTGCTATTTTGTTGTGTGTTTCTTCTGTTTGATTGGAGGAATTTTCAGAGAAAATTTTAGTATAACTTGACTCGTTGAAACTTATTTTAGCCTTCGATCTATCTTGACTTGTAAGAGATATTCAGTAATATTTCTTTTTGACAGTCTGAACTTCAGAATCGTCAAGGTTCCGGAGAAACAATAAATGATGTATTTAGGGTTGTATTTGGAAAGGAGCAACCCGGTCGGGTTAGATGCTATGGTACTCTTTGAAAAAAGATGAGGACATCAACAAGCTTCAAGAAATGCATGCTAATGAAATAGCTTCTCTGAAGGAAGAAACGAAGGAAACTATGAGAAAAGAAATGAGACATTTTTTTGTTCAATTGGTAGAAAATAACCCTGGACTAAATATTTATGATATACAAGGGTGTGCCAGATCTAATCTTCCTTCACAGGGCATATTTATGTTGACTCAATCGGTGTCACGGGACACCGCTTGGTCGAAATTTTTTACTAAATATATATATGTATATAATCACTCAAGCTGAAATATTACTACTAATAATAAAGAGGACACCACTTAAAATGAAGCAGTCCAGTGGCTTGTTGGTCAGGCTCTACATATTACTTGTAACAGGTCGCGGGTTCAAAGTCCCACAGCCTCTATTAAGCAACTATTTTTAAACTTCGATAAATTATTAATTAACCCCCCTGGCCCGTAGACTAAAACAACTATTTGACCCTTTCCCAATGAATTAAAACCTTAAACATTTCTGACATAGGATTAGTGGGGACTATTTAAAACCCTAAGACATTATTTTTGGGAGATAGAGCTAATAGATTAATGAGGTTGTGGGTGCGTATTTTTCAAACAACTCACTATTCCTGAAGCAAGTCTATTATCTTTATATAACGATCCGATCGGTCGTTTTATTTTTTAGAATGCCATTACCCTAAATAAGACTCCTCATATATGCTTTTACTATTTTATGACTTGCGGGGATGGTTAGTTCGGGATTTGCAAGGGTTCAATTTGAAATCGGAACACTTGGTTCCTTAAGGTTGGCTAAAAAGGCTAAGTTTTACTTCGGTCAATGTTTTGATTAAATGACCTCGGAATCGGGGTTTGACGGTTCTAATAGGTACGTATGATGATTTCAAAGTTGGGCGTATGTTCGGATCGGGTTTGGATGACCCGGGAGCATTTCAGCGCCTAATAGTGAAAGTTGGTTCTTTGAAGGTTTTGAAGTTCTTTAAATTTTGTTTGGAGTAGGTTTTGGTGATATCGAGGTCCAAATGGATTTTGAAATCGGGAATAGTTCTGTATGGTGATTTAAGACTTGCACGCAAAATTTAATGTCATTTCGAGTAGTCTAAGTATAATTCGGCGCGTTCAGAGAGATTTGGACACTTGAAGTTCAATTTGATTCAATTTGGTTTTGGGGTATGATTCTTTGTTTTGTTATTATTTTACGCATTTCAAAAGTTCGAGCAGGTCCGTATTTGTGATGACCTGATAGGTCATCTTATGATTTAAACCTAATTCTGTGATCCAAAACCTTTAAAATTCATGTTTTAGCCTTTCTCAATTTGCATGCGCAGTCCGAGCGTTCTTCTGGAAAGCTTTTATACAAAAATCTCGAAATTCGGCCAAACCCAAGCCCCGAGCCCACTTCTCGAAATTCGATAAAATTTACATCACTAGAAACCTCGTCCTCCCACGGTTCCACACATACCAAAAACACCACAATCGGACCACAATTGCCTACCCAAATCGCCAAAAGAATTTTCCAATCCTCCTCCCATTTTCCCAAAAATTTTCCCTACTTTAATCCTTCAAATTACAAGCCTAATCCGAACAAAATAGCATAAAAACGAATTTAATAATCCGGGAACTTACCTCCACTGAAGACCCTCAAATTCTCTCGTCATTTTTCCCTCAAATAAGCTCCAACCGCATGCAACAATGGTAGAATACCCAAAGTTTTGCGAAGGCACTCTATCATACTGTTCTATCCAGTTAATCTGCACCTGCGGACTTTTCCTCGCACCTGCGTACCCGCACCTGCGTTCCCAGGTGCGCACCTGCGAAATCCCACAAACGGACCAATTATCACATTTGCGATCCCTTCTCCGCACCTGCGGCTTCGCAGGCGCGGCCAACTCTCCGCACCTGCGGACTCCTCCTGCCTAGCCTCCTTTCGCACCTGCACATGGACCTTCGCACCTGCGGTGTCGCACCTGTGGCTACCCATCCGCAGGTGCGGCCACACTAGAAACTTTACACCAGCAGCCATTTGCTGCAAATTCCTAAGTTCAAACTCCGCCAACCATACGAAATCAATCCCGAGCCCCTAGGGGCCCCAACCAAACATACCAACACACCCATAACATCATTCAAACTTAGTCGAGCCTTCGAAACACCAAAAACAACATGAAAACACGAAAATTTCATCAAATTCAAACCTATGAACTTTGAAACTTCTAAATTTTGCCAACGACGCCGAAACCAACCTAAACACCTCCGATTGACCTGAAATTTTGCACACATATCCAAAATGACATTACGGTCCTGTTCCAACTTCCGGAATTCCATTCCGACCCCGATAGCCTATTTTCCACTGTCGACCGGAAATCGCCAAAAACTAACTTTCGCCAATTCAAGCCTAATTCTACACCGGACATCAAAACTTTATTCCGAACACACTCCTAAGACCCAAATCATCTAAAGAAGCTATCCGAGCCATAAAATCTGCATTTCGAGGTCGTTTACCAATAAGTCAACTCTCAATTGACTTTTTCAACTATTAGGCTACTTTAAGAGACTAAATGCCTCAATTTTCACCATGACTACTCCGAACCCAAACCAACTGACCCAACACAACATGAACAGGTTAAGCAATATAGGATAAAGCATAAATGGGGGAAACGGGGTAAATCTCACGGAATGACCGGTCGAGTCGTTACAGCCTATGCCCAGAATCGAAATCGAAAGTCCCTAGCCCGAACTATCGGGCAATGTCAAAATTTGAAAGTTGAAAGCTTAATGAAATTGAAGTGTATGAGCAAAGTTGAATTTTTGGATAACGGGTCCATATTTTGGTTCCGAAACCCGGTATAGGTTCAACACCATATTTATGACTTGTCTATGAAATGTGATGAAAAAAGAGTTGCTTTGACGTGATTCGGACGTCCGGTTGTGAAAATAGGAATTTCAAAGTTTTCTTGAAAATTTCATTCGATTTGGTGTTCAATTCGTAATTCTAGGTGTTATTTTGGCGATTTGATTGCGCGAGCAGTTCATATGATGTTTTTAAACTTGTGTACATGTTTGGGTTGGAGCCCCGATGGCTCGGGTGAGTTTCGGATAGGCAATAGAGTAAAAATTTGACTTAGAACATAACTGGTGTTGAAATATTTGGTGCAGGCCTCTGATCTCGCATTTGCGAGATCAGGCATTGCAATTGCAACCTCTGCAGGTTCCGCATTTGAGATCTATTTCTCGCATTTGCGAGGGGCCTTATAGTTTTCGCATTTGCAAACACATCTTCGCATTTGCGAGCTGGGAAGGGGGAAGGCAATGATCGCATTTGCGATAACATGGTCGCATTTGCGAAAGGGTAAGGCTCGCAATTACGAGGATTTCTTCGTATTTGCGAAGATAGCAGAGATGGGGAGACCTTCGCCAGGTCGCAAATGCGACACCTGCAACTGATCAAAACTTAAGTTAGACAGGATTTTTCTCTCATTCATCAAATTTTCAAATCCTAGAATACTAGAGGCGGTTTTTCCAAGACCATTTCTTCCCCAAAACATTGGTAAGTGATCCTAACCCACTTTCTTTCAATTACCCTTCACATTTCATGAATTTTCAACCTAGAATCTAGGATTTTCATGGTGGAAATTGGGGACTTGGGTAGAATTAGGGATTTTTTCATAATTGGAATTTAGACCTCGAATTGAGGTCGGATTTCGAAACAAAATATATAATCGGGCTCGGGGGTGAATGGTTGAATGGGTTTTTGGTCCGAACCCGGGTTTTGAGCGGGCCCGGGGTTGATTTTTGAATTTTTGGAGAAAGTTTGGGGAATCTAAATTTATGCATTGTAATTGATTTCTTTAGAAATAATTGATAATTTTTTTGTGCACGTTAGCTGAGATAACCTGCGCCTCTCGCCGAAAATGGGAGAAAAAGGGAGACCTAAGAAAAACCAAAGCAAAACACCAGTCATTGAGCGAGGAATCACGAAAATTATCACAAGGGAACTAGGAAAGAACCATGCAGAAGGAAAACTGCAAGAGGAAGAGTTGGATCTGGAGAGTGACAGTGAGCCGAATTTGCCAGATCTAAGCTGCAATCGAGAAAAATTAGCTGTTCCAGTGAGTCCTCTTATTCAAGGGATACCTAAAATGAACATATCATCGATCGTAAGTGGTGGAGCGAGCACGAGTAAAGCAATCCCCAATGTAACAGTAATCGCAAGTTTGGCAAAGGAACAGAGAAATGGAACAGTACTAGTTGGAATTGAGGAAGAGAAGCACACACAAGCGATGAAACCAAGTAAAATTGGAAGGTCATGGGTAGGTTTACTTCAAGATAACGAACTTTCGGCAAAAGGGACGGATCTAGCGTATATACCACCAGTGATACAAGATGTAGAAGTAGTAGTGCAAATTCCGGAAGAAGACATAGCTGAGGAAAATCAGAAATGGAATCGAGCAATAATCTTATATGTAGTTGGTAACACTCCAACTATTGGAACTATTGAACGATTCACAGCTGGTCAGTGGGGTAAAATTAGAAAGCCAAAGGTACTATTTCATAATGATGGTTACTTTATAATTTTGATGCATAACTATGAATAAAGGGATGAGGTGTTGATGAATGGGCCATATACTATGAATAGTAGACTAGTAATACTTAAACCATAGAATGAGGGGTTTGATTTTAATGAAGAAGTGCTGAAAATTATTCCACTGTGGGTTAAATTCCCAAGGCTTCCACTGAGTTACTGGAGTAACTTAGCTCTGAGTAAAATTGGGAGCGGATTAGATAAACATCTTTATGCTGATGCATGTACAACTGTGGCTGATAGGATTTCTTATGCTCGGGTACTAATTGAAATGGACATCACAAGGACTTTACCAGGATCACATCCCAAATGAAAAGTGAAAGTGCAGGAGGTACAGTATGACTGGAAGCCTCAATACTATCAAACATGTTGCCAGATTGGTCACTCATGCCATAATCAGCAAACACAGAAACAAGAATGTGGTCAACAAAAGTATCGAGCACAGAATCAGAAGCAGGAATGGAGAGCTTTGAGGACACTTGATACAAAGGTGGACAAAATTGATGTATGTGAGAGATATCTGGAGCAAATGGAAGAAGATAGTGAAGAGAAATAGAACAAAAAGCCAAATGAAGAGCAGTGACAACTAGCTAGAGGAAAGTCTGCATCAAAGAAGAATATGGAAGGGAAAAGTGAGAATGAGATTAATATTAGAAATTATTTTAAAGCTTTGGTTGACACAACACAAAGGATAGTACAAATGTCTGAAAACCAAAATCAAAGTAGAGAACTGCCTAGAGAACGAGGCAGAGGTGTTATTCTGAATCCAAAATCCATAGAATGATGAACATCATATCGTGGAATGTTAGGGGTATGAATAAAGTATACAAGAAAAAAGAACTCAAAAAATTTATTAGAGAGAATAAGTTGGTGTTAATAGCTGTGTTAGAAAATAGAGTCAAAGAAGCAAAGACTGATTATGTAATAAGGAAAATTTTCAGCAATTGGAGATGGATAGCAAACTATGATACTTCTCCAGGTGGAAGAATATGGGTAGCATGGGATCAGAGAAAGGTGGATTTTGAGACCTATGAAATCCACAAGTAATACATTATAGGGCAGGTAACAGCAGTGCAGAATAGTAACAAGTTCAATTTTGGAGCTATTTATGCTATGAACACTATTCAAGATAGAAAAACATTAGGGAAGACATGAAGAAATCATAACTGGTATTAATGGAACTTGTGTATTAATGGGAGACTGCAACAGTATTCTAACTAGTGAGTATAGAATTCAGGGGAATCCAGTACAGAAGTTTGAGGTGAGAGATTTTAAAGAATTCATATGGGAGGTTGGGCTAACTGAATTAAGAACAATGGGTAGGAAATATACTTGGACAAACAATCATGTTCGTAGTAAAATAAATAGAATCCTTGTCAATGCTGAGTGCATCCAGAAATGGCCTGCAGTGGAGGGGAATGTGTTGAAGCCTGGGTTTTCTGATCACTGTCCTTTGAGCATAACACTTGGTGCTGATTATCAAACTGGAACTAGACCTTTTAAGTTCTTTAATTGTTTGGCTCAACACAAAGATTTTGAGGACACTGTAAACCAATGCTGGATAAAAAGGGGTGGTAGAACTGCAATGAATAAGGTGTGGAATAAACTAAAGATGCTAAATATCAAACTGAAGCAGCTGAACATTCAAGATTTCAATAGCATTGGACAAAAAATTCAAGCAGCAAGATCCAAGTTGGAAGGTATTCAGGAGCAAATGTCTGGACCAGGGAATGACAATGACAATGACATACTAGCTCAAGAAAAAGATACAAAAATGGAATTGGCTAGATGGATTGAGGTTGAGGAGAGTATAATGAAACAGAAATCAAGGATTAAATGGCTCAAGCTAGGAGACTCAAATACAACCTATTTTCATGCTTGTGTCAAGAATAGGCAAGCAACAAATCATATTGGAAGTCTGATTGATAATGCAGGGCAATTACTCATGAATCCTACAGAAGTGGAGACAGAAATTCTGAAGTTTTATAAGTAGTTACTTGGAACATCAGCAACACAATTACCAGTAGTCAACATAGAAGTGATGCATCAAGGATACAAATTGAGCAAACAACAACAAATACAGTTAGTAAGACCTGTTACTGAAGATGAAGTCAAGCAAGAATTACATGGTATTGATGATAACAAAGCACCAGGGCATGATGGATATAATGTTTTCTTTTACAAGAAAGCATGGGATATAATAGGTGGAAAGGTTACTGAAGCAGTGATGTAGTTCTTTGAAGAAACTGAAATGCGTAAATCTATCAACTATACTACCATTACTTTAATCCCTAAAGTAAAGAGACCAAGTAGTATCAAAGAATTCAGACCTATATCTTACTGTACAGTGTTATATAAGATAATTTCAAAGATCCTAACAATAAGATTGTAGGAAGTCATGCCAGATTTGATCGATAATTGTCAAACAACATTTGTGCCAGGAAGGTTGATCACAGATAATATCATCATGAGTCATGAACTGGTCAAAGACTACGGGAGGAAGAATATTTCACCAAGGTGCATGTTGAAGATTGATATGCAGAAAGCTTATGATTCTGTGGAATGGGTATATGTTGAGCAGGTGATGAGATTACTGGGGCTTCCAGAAAAGTATGTAAAATGGGTAATGGTGTATATTAGTACAATTTCTTATTCAATCATTGTTAATGGGAAGCCAGTCAATCCATTTGAAGTAAGGATAGGACTAAGACAGGGGGATCCCCTATCACCATTGTTTTTTGTGATGTCCATGGAATATCTATGTATATTAATGAAGCAACTAAGAAATAACAAAGAATTCAGATTCCATCCAAGATGTGCTAAAGTTAGTCTAATACAACTGGGATTTGCTGATGATCTACTGCTGTTCTGCAAGGAAGATGTTCAATCTATTAAGGCCCTGCACAAGCAATTTCAGATGTTTTCTGCAGCCTCATGATTAGTTGCAAATCCAAGTAAAAGTAGTGTGTACTTTGGAGGAATGGATAATAAGATACAACAACAGATAATGGAAATATTAGGATATACCAAAGGAGATCTAACTTTTAGATACCTTGGTGTTCCTCTAAGCACAAAGAGATTGATAACAATACAGTGTGAGTATTTGATTGACAGAATGCTTAATAGAATCCAATGCTGGACAGCAAATTCTTATCTTATGCAGGAAGAGCAACTTTGGTCAAGAGTGTGCTGGGAACAATTCAGAACTTCTAGGCGTAAATCTTTATACTACAAAAGAAAATTATACAATTTATAGAGACAATATGCAGAAGGTTTCTATGGTCGGGCAGTGCTGAACCAACAAAGAAGGCTTTGATTGCTTGGGACAAACTATGTGCTCCTAAGGTAGCAGGGGGGTTAAACTTCACCAATGTAGAACTGTGGAATACAGCTGCTATTGCAAGCTTCTTTGGAATATCTGCAAAAAGGAAGAGAAGTTGTGGGTTCAATAGGTACATGCATACTATATAAAAGGTAACACTATATGGAATACTGAACCAAAGAATGCTTCATGGGTTATCCAGAAGATATTTCAGGCTAAAAGACAATTTCAAGAGGCTGGGTATTCAGAAGAAGATGTGAGCTATATAGACAGATTCTCCACCAGAAAGATATACAAAGCATTGCAAGGGGGATTCCAAAAGGTGTCATGGAGAAAAATAGTATGCAACAACAAGGGATTACCAAAGTGGATCTTTATCCTAAGGCTGGATATACAAGATAGGTTAGACACCAAAGAGAGGCTAGCAAGATGGGGATTAGTAGATGAAACAGTATGTACAATGTGCCACAGGAAGAGTGAATCATTGCAGCACTTGTTTTTTGAATGTGAGATTTTAAATGAGGTATGGCAGAAGCTGTTATTTTGGCAAGGGATCATGAGAAGAAAGAAAGAAAGAATGGAAGGAAGAAATACAATGGACAGAGAAGAAGGCAACAGGGATGAGTGCAGGAGCTGAGGTGTACATAATGGTATTAGCTGTAGCAGTTTACCATATATGGAAAGCCAGAAACAGTGTAATCTTTCAGAAGAAGAAGGTTAAAGCACAGACTATAGTGAAACTAATCATACATGAGATACATGTTAGAGCTCAATACAGTACTGTCACGACCCAAAATCCCTAAGGTCGTGATGGCGCTGGACGTCCATGTCAGGCAAGCCAACTCATTCATTAAGTGAAACAACTTTTCGATTTTAAAATATTTATGAAAATATTTCTTTTTCCTAAATTACATATTAACCAAATAAAAATCTGTTAATTAAAAATAATGGTTAAAAGATTTCTCTTAAGCAATTATGTCCCAATACATATCCCAGAACCCGGTGTCACAAGTACAAGAGCAATTACTAAGAATTCAACAATCATTACAAGCCTGTCCGAAATACAACTGAACAAGGTAATTTAAATGAAATAGATACAGTGCGAAGGAGACTCTGTCAGCTACGGATCGCCTCCGGATGATGCAGCTCGCTTAAGTCCCTGAATCCTCCACACTGCTATGAAAGTACCTGTGCAAAAAAATGCACAGAAAGTGTAGCATGAGTACCAAACAACGTGTACTCAGTAAGTTGCTCGCCTAACCTCAGAGAGGTAGTGAGGAGAGGTCAAATTAGACACTTACTAGGGTCCAACAATATAATATATGACAGAATATGATGAAATACAATAGACATGTAAGACAGTGAGCAGCAAGTACATATCAAGTACAGAAATCCAGGTAACCACTGAGAATAAACAACAATGTACACTTTCCTTTTTCCCAAATACATGTCAAGCCAATACCAATAGAATAGTACCAAATAGTCATGCGCACACAAGGGTAAGACAACCGACCGGAGTCAAAAGATAGTCATGCCCGTGCACTCCCGAGGATCGAACGGCCCGTACCAAAAGTGCACCTCTCAACCTCCCTATGCACTGCCGAGGATCGAACGACCCGTCCCAAAAGTGCACCTCTCAATATAATAATCATATCTATGCACTGCCGAGGATCGAACGTCCCGTACCAAAAGTGCATCTCTCAATATAGTAATCCTCTCTGTGCACTGCCGAGGATCGATCGACCCGTCCCAAAAGTGCACCTCTCAATATAATAATCATATCTATGCACTGCCGAGGATCGAACGTCCCGTACCAAAAGTGCATCTCTCAATATAGTAATCCTCTCTATGCACTGCCGAGGATCGATCGGCCCGTCCCAAAAGTGCATCTCTCAATATTGTGAACAACTAATTTTTGACCACACCTAAATTCTATACTATTTTTACTGTAAATATTAATGTTAGATCTAATCTTAATATTTTAAATTTTATCTTACTCTTAATAGGTTCTATTTAAGAAAATTAAAAACAACAAAAATATTCACATTCTTAGAATATAAGATTTGTTCCTATGTTTAAATAGAAGAATATATATATATATATATATATATATAAATACATGTGTATCTCATCTTCTTTTATTCAATAAAAAAAAAGTTAAGAAAAATAAATTTAAATAAAAAAAAAAAAAATTAAAAAAATAATAAAAATAAATAAATACATAAAAACGGGAAAAAATAAAAATTAAATTAAAAAAAAAAAAAAAAACCACCCAAACACCCCACTCCCTCACATCTCTTCCCCCACTCCACCCATGTCTCACCCCCACTCCTTCACACATTTTTCCCACTTCCCCCACTTAGCACACTACAACACATACATCTATATAATGAGGGGATGGGCTGAAAGAATTTTTTTTTAGCTGAAAAAAAGAGAAGAGGGGATCCTAAAAAAAAAAGGGCTGGAAAAAGAAAGAGAGAAAACGAGAGAAGGAAAAATTCTGGAGAAAGAAAGAAACGGAGAAAAAGAAAGGAAAAACAGAGAAAGAGAGGAACGGAAGAGGCTGAAACGCATCACTAATTTCCCTTTCTTTCCTCCATTAAGACACTCCAAAAAACACATCAACTCCACCTTCATTAATTGTCGTTGTTCCTTTAAGTTGAGTTCAGTCCGTTGAGGTGCTGCCGAGGCCCCTGTTCGAAGTTTGCGTTCAAGGTCTTTGGTTGATGGTACGGGTATTGTTCGAAGTTTATACATAATCAAATTTCTTCATTTAAAGGTCAGT
>ML421120.1:0-15047 GCA_005239525.1 Nicotiana knightiana | reverse complement strand
ATCCTGTATTACTTGTCGACCACGTACACTTGCGTGTGCATTGGGAAATCAACCAACACCCCTTCTCATGTCCCCTCCCAATCGTACATATTTAACCTCTATTTGTTGTTATGTTGCATGTATATCTTCGTTTGTACATGTTTAATTACATGAGTGTCCTATCATAGCCTCGCCAGTACCTCGTCGAGGTTAGGCTCAACACTTACGGAGTACATTGGGTCGGTTGTACTCATACTACATTTTGCACTTCTTGTGCATATTTTGATGTCGATCCCAGTTATACGTGAGGTGCATCAGCTCGTATTGGCATATTTGGAGACTCGAGGCAGGTCTATTAGCGTCCGCAGACCTTGAAGTCCGCTTCCTCTTTCCTTAGTTACTGTTCATTTCATTAGAAACAATTGTATTTATTTCAGGCTCTATTAGTAGAACTTCTAGTAGCTCATGCACTTAGACTCCAGATCCGGGATTGTACTTAGATATTTTGGGTCGTTTTACCTTTTCGCACATCACTTAAGATTTAATTCAGTTCAAATGGGTTTAATTACTTGGAATGTTTACAATGGAAAAATATTTACTCTAACGTTGGCTTGTCTAGCGGGTGACATGTTAGGCGCCATCATCACGGTCCTGAAGGTGGGAATCCCGGGTCGTGACATCTTGTTACTAGAGTAGGTGAAGTCTCCATGTCCCTCTAATGACTTTTAACAGCTTCTTTGAATGATTGTTATCTATCGTATACCATTGTATTATTATTTTAAATATGATATTTATTTTGCTTATTACTTAAATTTTATTGTATCACATTGTTAAATCTATAGTTACGTAACGGTGAAAAGTGTCACTTTATTTAAAGACCAATTTGGTGTAGTCGCATCGTTAACTTATTTTTTTTCTCCCATCTTACCATTCTTACTATTAAATAATTATATTTTATTATGTATCCCATCTTTTATATAATAATTTTACCTTGTACTCTACTTTTTTTATTTTTTATTATTGCAAATTTATTCTTCATATTGTTGGTGCGTGATATTGTGAAACGACAGAAAACGATACAGTTTATCCAAACGTTGTATTCATCAAACCAAACCAATACAATATAATATAATACAACATGATACATTATGAGACAATAAGTAACAACCATCCAACAAGGTGAAATTAAGTTCTAATGGATGTGTTTGGTTCCCAAATGCCTCTATCCGTGTTTGCGTTATTGGCCAGAATAATGACAATATATGTCATTTTGGAGAAAAGGGTTGCCAGTTCGACTGAACCAGTAACTTTGGTCCAAACTATGTATTTGTCTTAAAAATTCATGGAATATGTATAATCATTAATTTTTGACCCAATAACATGAATAAAGCAGAATCCCAAACCCACAAGTTTTAACTTTTAGCTCAGCTTCTGTGTGGAAGAAACTGATTGAGTTTTTGGAAATTCCATTTTTCATTTGTGATGGCATATACAGATAAAACTGTACTAGAAAAGGGCAAATTTCTGACCGTCAAATCGGTCTGAAATCGAGCTTTTTCGACGGATTACCGACCGAAAAAGGTCGGTGAGAAAGCACATGGTCGTAAATAATTTGCGATCGAACCGGTTGAAAATTTCCGATGAATTTGGTCGTAAATTAAAAAATAAGGCCGCGCTTGAATATAAGGGATTTGCGACTGAATTGATCAGTAAATTTTCGCCGAAGAGAGAGAGAGAGAGAGAGAGAGAGAGAGAGATGTGTTGCTGGAGAAAGAGGATTGTCGCTAGAGCACCGTGCTGCCTGGGGGAGGGGGTTTCCAGCGAGGAGAGAAAGAAAAGAGAAAAGGAAGAAAAGAGATAGTTTTAAAAACTATTTTCAACTGAATAGGTCGGAAATTTGAAAAAAATAAAAATAAATTACGACTGATTCGGTCGAAATGAGGTCAACGAAGTCGGGCCTCGTTTTAATCGGTCGCAACTTTTTCATTTTTTTATACTTTATTTTTCAGACGGAATCGATTGTAAATTCATTTGCGACCGAATCTGTCGCAGTGTTTAGTTTTTTGTTTATTTAAATTTTACTGACCGCCAAATTTTTTGACGTATACATATGGAATATCCGCCATAAAATTAAAAAATATATTTTTAGGTTATTTCCGACGGATTTCAAAAAATTTATACTACTTTTTCCGTCGAAATATTTTGGTCCTAAATGGGCCCTTTTTTTAGTAGTAAAACGAACACTGTGAAGTTTGCTCAACTGAGATGACTAATAGGTGGGCACTACGTAGACATCAATCACATGTTGTACTTAATAATATTGTTGCCAATTATTTAATGCATAGAAAGATGGCAGAGATACGTTACTTGTCGGTGCCTCTGCCAACAGTCTTGGAATAAATACAGGTCATTTTCAAATTTATGTCACACCTCATCTTCACATCTGCATGATCTTATGATATTGGCATTATCTATCCATTCACTAATTATACATACTTGGCTCACAATCTTCTGTGCATGTCAGATCTTGTCGGTCTTTGACCATATGGATTTGACTAATATTTAAAAAATTATTTTTTACTCTTTAGTTTGACCATCTTCGATCTTTAATAAGATTAAGGTGCGAAGAGGCAAGTTCAACTTGATGAGTAAAAAGATTGTGATAAGATTTGCTCTTTAGTAACTGGATAATTCACAAGTTAAGAATGTATATAGAGAGCAGAATAAGATTGCGGATAAGCTATCAAAACACTTTTTAAAAATATTTTTAGCAATCAACACCACTATATATTATGAAGCGCCTTATTTTATTGTGGATATGCTGCATGCTGATAAGTTGGCCATAGGTTCCCTTTGATATGTTTCATCAACATCAGTGGGAAACACTACTACGGAAAACCCTACTATCTCACCCCATGATATAGTATCCTTGCTTCCTATTGTATTTTGTTAGGTAAGTAAAAAATATACAATAGTTAAATACTACTACATCGTTCAACAAAGGTTTAGAACTATTTCAACCGGATAGAATGTCGTTTGCTTGTTGTCAAACTTTCGCCTTTCTTTTGAATCAAAGTTGGTGGCGACTATTGTTTTAATCGATCGGTGGATCTTGAAATTCGACATCTTTCTCCATATATTTTAACCGAAAAATTGTCTTTGAGCTAGCAATTAACAAAATCATGTTACATAAAATAGAAATTGTCAGTTCACGCTTGATTTGCACTATATATACATGAAGCATCAGCCAGACAAATTGAAACAAAAATTCTTTAAATAGTAATACCAATGTCATTATTCAATAATTATAACAATCTTCGGTTCCACAATTTAAAAAGAAAAACTTAATGAGAAATAAAGAAAGAACGACGAAAACTTAATAAAAAAACTACACTGAGGAAAGTACACTTTGGATAGTTTTAATGTAAGCCTGATTAGTAGTACTATAACCTCCATCAATCACAAGATTAAGTCCACTAACAAACTTAGATTCATCACTAGCCAAATACAACGCCGCCTCCGCCACATCCTCGGCCGTCGGCACCACCCCTTTTAAATTCGCAGACGAGCAAATAATCCCATCAACCACGCTCTTATCTGCTCCCATTGCCTTAACTAAAAGTGGTGTAGCCACAGCACAAGGAGAAACACAATTAACTCTAATCCCATATTGACCTAATTCAGCACATAAATTCTTTGTTAATCCCACTACTGCATGTTTTGAAACAGTATAAGAATGTGGTGATTCACCTGAATTAACAGAAGCTACACTTGAAGTAAAAAGAATGACACCCTTTTTAGCTGGGATCATAACCCTAGCAGCATATTTAGCTCCAAGAAATGATCCATAAACATTAACATCAAATACCCTTTTGAAATTTTCGTTGTCCGAATCGACTATATTAAAATCAAGATTTCCTGGAATTCCTGCGTTGTTGAACATTATGTCAAGTTTTCCATACTTGGAAATTGTTGTGTCAATGAGATTTTTAACGTCGGAATCACTTGTTACATCACAATGGATGTATGTAACATCATTTGGATAGTTGAGATTATTGCAAAGCGATTCGCCTATGTTGTCTTGAACATCTGCTATAACAACTTTTGCTCCATTTTGTAGGAAAAGTCTAACTGTACTTTCTCCAAATCCACTAGATCCTCCAGTGATAATGGCTACTTTGCCTTCTAATCTGCATTTCAAGAATTTATTATCACATTAATGATTCATGTAGAAGGGAAAAGAAAAAATTACTTACGGTCAGAGCTATAACCTGAATTTAACTTTATAGGTTCTGAATTTTAGAACGACAACTTCAATTGCTAATAATTGATTTTTAGATTTGATATATATATATATATTTAATGAGTTTTTAATATAAATATATTATTTGAGTAAAAGCTATTAGGCTAAGCCGAATCCGTATTCGGACTTCTAGCTCCGCCCCTATCTACTGTGTAAATATACAAGTAAAAGCAAATGGAACTATAATTGAAAGAGGAAAGTATTAAAGAAATTAGCTTACCTTCTGCTTGTGGGAACTAGAGGAGAGCAGCCATTCATTTTGAACAGATTTCTTGGAAATAACAGAGGAAGTTCTAAGCCAATGAGATTTCATTGTCCAAAAAAAGCAATTTATAGGGGGAGCAAATGAGGTACGCTTTGACTTGATCAAAACTGAGAAATTTAGTGGTACGTTATTATTATAGGATTCGGGCCTAGGGTTAAGTGAAGTTTTGGCTTTTTTATTTTTAGCTACTTATATTTAGAAGTAAAAGAAAAATATAAAATTTATGTAATTTATATATATATATATATATATATTCGACTATTATTTTAAGAGTTGTTTATACAATATGAATTTCCTAACAGTTGTCCAACATCTTATTGGGCACATACTTTGCTTCTACAATGAGGTCCATGGATCCACATTCCTTGATGATTTCGTTCAATGTACATTAATCTGAATAGCCGGTCATCAAATCACTTAAAGATAGATTTTTTTTTTCCATCAAAATTTTAAAATAAATATTTAAATGCTCTTTGAAAGTAAGTACATAAGTCCAAAACACATAAATATGGTTAATCTTGTGGTGGCCAAGCTATTATGCGAAAATTAGCAAACACAACCAACTGCGTGCCCTTAGAAATTTTACCAAACACAAGCAAGAGATAGAATACCATAACAAAAAATTGTACCTAATAAAAATGTGATTGTGGTATCATTTTTTAAATTTTAATTTCCCCATTATTTTGACATGAAGACCTAGTTGGGTTGAAGTGTGAGTTGGGGATCAGATTGAGTTGGCAAATTGTTGGTGAAGTTAATGCTGGAACTAATTGAAGAGATAACAAAACATAAAGAAATACAATCAGATTCAACTACTAACTACCTAAGTGGACAACATGTCTCTGCTCGCAGTAGAATGCAATTTGCCCATGTGCTGTTGATGAAGACTAGTCCCTGTAGGCTGTGGTGCAGCTCTCGTTCATCAATCATGCATGAAGTTATTGTTGGGAATAAACGCCTCACAGAAATAATAATTAAGATAATACAAAGTAATATTGTAATATCGAGATATGGAATCAACAAGAATAAAAGAGCAACAATAACATCAAGATTTTACGTGAAAAAATCTTCTGAATAAGTAAAACGACCATGTGATGCTTCAAGACCCTGTAGGCGGTAGTACAGCTCTCATTCATCAACCATGCTCTTATAAATAATGTAATTTAAATAGAAGAAAATAATTTTATAAGTATTTCTTGTATTTTATTTATCGATTTCATGCGTTTCTTTTTACCAATTTCATGAGAAGATGGTCAATATAATTGTGAAAAGAACATTTGTAATGGGCTGAAAATTCACCTCCCTGTGAAACGACCCTCCTTCCAATTTGCTTTTTCTTTTATTTCTCGTATTTACATTTCTAAATTGGTGCAAATAGTAGAGCAAAATGGATAGAGACGGTTGTCACGATTCACCTTGTTATTTTGTGTCTGAATTATTTCTTTGTATTTTTAGAAAATTCATAATCTTTATAGGTTTGGGAAAACTCATTGTCTTAATAGATTTGGAAAATAAAACCTATTGTCCTTGTCAAATTGAAAAACATTTCTCTTATAGGTTTGACACTATTTGAGATCTATAGAGGTTGTAGTTGGGGATTCTAGAGATTGTATTATATTTTTCTTCTCATTTATAGTGGAAAACTCCCTCTGCTCCTGCCCCCGAAGATTAGGTTTAGCTGAACCTCGTTAATCCTTGTATTGATTTTTTCTTCTCTATTTGTTTTTTGTGTAATTGTGTGCAAGTTAACCCACGATCTTCCCCAACAATTGATATTAGAGTAAGGTTCCGGTTTCTACATATAATCTAGGGTCAAGATGTCTTCATCATCTTCAACAAAGACGAAGTAGAAAATTTTGACGGGGGTTCTAGTTTCAGTCTATGGAGGATTATGATGAAATTGTCCCTGGTGTTACAAGGGTTATGGAAGGCAATTGATGAGGATTTTCCTGAAGAGATGAAAGAGACTGAGAAGGCAGACCTGAAGGAGAGGGCTTTGAGTGCAATCTTCATGAGCGTTACAGATCACGTTCTTCGAGAAATTGCTGAAGAAACTTCTGCAGCAACGGCATGGAAGAAGCTGGAAGATCTGTATTCTACGAAATCGTTGACAAGCCACCTTTACATGAAAAACGGGTTATACAATCTCCGTATGAACGAAGGTACACCCGTTAAAACTCGCCTTGATGAGTTTAATTCAATTATAATGGATCTGAAGAACGTGGATATCAAAATTGAGAGTGAGGATCATGCCTTGATTGTGTTATGTTCTTTACCACCGTCTTATGATACTTTTGCTGATACACTGTTATATGGGAAAGACAACATTTCACTGAAAGATGTTAGCAACTAAAATCTAAAGAGTTGAAAACGAGCTTTCCAGACAGCAAAATTGAGGGCGAGGATCTTGTGAGTATAAGGGTGGAAAATGGGTTGTTTGGGCTAAGTTTGGGTTGGTCAAGATGGACTGCACTAATAATTGGGTCAATGTCCAACCCAACCCAAAGTTTACTCGGGTCAAGATGAACTAAACAATGGATCATAATTTAACCTGCCCAACTTGACCCAAATATTTACACTGTTATCAACTGTATGATAATGAGTGGTAAAAGTTTAACTCCCCCCACCCAGGGGCGGATCCACCCTTATGAGTGGGGGTGGTATGGCAGCCGCTCGGTTAGTAAAATTATCGTATATTTATATGTAAAAAAATTTAAACTAGGTTAAATATATGATCCTACCACCCCCATCCGCAAATTAGACAAATGTGCCATGACTGGTAGACCTTTTTGAAAGTTTTTCTCGTGTGTAAAGTTTAAGTTGGAATTTATCTTGAAACTTGTCTGACTTTCCTTTTTCGTTGTGCTTTTTATTTCTTTTCTCCCAGTCATTTTCCTTTTTGGCTACCTCCCAATTTGCTATTTATCGTTTATTATTTTTATTTTTTCCCTCTATTTTATTACTTTATCTATGATATTTAGCAAGAACACTCAAACAAGAGCCTCCAAAATTCAAAAATTATAATATAAGCATTTCTCTTAATCTCAAATATTTTAGTTTTCTTCTTTCAAAATAAAAAAAAGCTTGGGTCTTGATTACATTGACATCAAAATTAATTTATAATTTCTTTTTTTGTTATAACATAAAAAATTATGTTATTCTATGATTGGTAAATACAATTTAAATCTCTTTAGTATAAATTATGATGAATATTTCGCAAGTATTAGATTTATGATTTTAAGTTTTGAGATCTTGTAGTTTATCTAATTCCGCATTTTCTTATAGGGGTATAATTTATCTATTCAAGATGTGTGTTTTTTCTTATTCTGATCGGTAGAGTTCCCTTATTAAAGATTTTATTTTACTTGTGCAAATTTATTTTTAGCATAAAAAAAATGTAATTCCATAGTGAAAATATTGATTTTACTTGTATTATTAATAATAAAAGTGTGATTCCTTCTTTAAAATGTTAATTATATTTGCTTCTTAATGTGTGAGATGTAATTTTCATACGACAATAATAACATATATACCCAATGAAATTCCATAAGTAGGATATGAAAAATTGATGTAATTTTTATATTTTGCAAATAAAGTACTTATTAAATTGCCCAAATAAACTAAAAAATGAACCGGACAATCGTTCCGAACAAACTATATATTAGTAGTTATTATAAGGTGTACATTAAAGAAAATTTTGGCACGCACCACCATTAAATCTTAGATCCGTCTCTACCCCACCCCAGCTCACCCCATGAACGAATGATAATATGAAGTTGAGAAAAATTACTTTTGAACACATTTTCACCATTTTAATAACAACTTTGCAGATGCGCTTGTCCTACACAGATACTCATTGAGATGTATGAAAGCAAAATCAGATATAAAATCCTATCATTAAACATATTTACTTCTCCACTAAAACAAATATGAAATAGCAGATTCTTAATCCACTATTGCCAGGGGATGACAACAAACTTTGACATACGTTAGAGCCACCACAAGATTAATTAGACTAATATTCTTTAAACAAGAGGTGGATACTGCTTAGACTGCGGTCGCGTACACTAAAGAATATCCAGCAGCAACTCAACAATATGAGTATGCATCAAACATAGTATCAAACTCCTATTCTGAACAATGACAATATGAAGCTGAGAAACATCACCATGTTAAGAGTTATAGTCATATATTCGATTTTCCATATATAGTAAACTCAATACAATTTTATTTCATTAGAAAAAATATAGTACTACTAGTTAGCCGGAAAATATAATAAAACTAACAGTCAAACAGAGAAAGATTGCTTCATTCTCAAACAGAGAAGCCCACTGCATTGTTTACACATATACGATATATTCACTGCCTATCAGTGCCGGACATAGAATTTTGTACAAGCGGGTTCAATCTTAGAAGTATATAACTTTAGTAGTAAAATAGTATTTGTCAAGTGACAAATAAATATTTATATAAAATTTACACAGCTTTAATCTTAATTTATACAAATGCATAATATTATTTTTTAGTGAAGCGGGTTCAGTTGAACCCGCTATCCACCACTTGGGTCCGCCACGCCACTGCTGCCTATATGCAGATAAAAGTTTCAACCTTTACATCTTCATCAAGAATCAAAAACTTTGAACAAATGAATGAGAGTTCTGGAGATACCATTCATCTCCAAATTCTATAGCAAAACATCAAAAAGTATCGAAGCTTATATCTACTTGTAGCTCAACAATCCATATTTATAAATTTCTATTAGAACGGGCCTCTGCCTCCTTGCTCTAAATCCACAATTCTTGGAAGTATATCACAAGTTCATAATTGATTGTGTAAAGTGTCACGATCCAATTCCTACTATAGGTCGTGATGGCGCCCAACGTCGTCGCTAGGGAAGCCAACGGTGAACTAACCATGTAATGTTCTTTTAAATAAATTTTCAAATAGTTGAATTTTATTTATTAAGAAAATAAGGAATAGAAAATTCAATAAAGTAATGCGAAAGCTAATGAGTGAGCAAATGCAGTGAAATAAATGCTCTAAAACTATAAAATCTACTAGCATGTGTTCCAAGACCTGGTGTCACAAGTGTATGAGCAAATCGTAGAATGTACAAAACTCTAAACTAATGTCTGAATAGGGTAGACATAAATTAAATGCAAAAGAGAGACTCTGGGTGTTGCAGAACGGGCTCAGAAAGCAGCTCACCACTAGGCCTCGAGGTAACGAGGGTTTGCTCCGGGATGAATACCAGATGCACCTGCCTCAGATCCTGCATGGTTAGTGCAGAAGTGTTGCGTGAATACATAAACAACATGTACCCAGTAAGCATCCAGTCTAACCTCGAAGAAGTAGTGACGAGCAATCGGCATCGACACTTACTATGGGTTTATAAGAAATACATGAATGTTATATAAACATATAAAATGTGAATAATAATATTAACACAATAGCGACAATGATTAAATGATTCTTAACTAATAGTGCATTTCATAAGTATTCCACTAACACATACAAATTCCAAGTAAAGCTTAGGCAATTAAATAATTATAACATCTCAATTCATAAAAATAATATCAAGTGTGTTCGGGATCCAAGCATTAACACACATGATTTATATCGAGGCCTACGACCTGATCCAGAATAATGTGTACACTGCCGAAGATCGAGCGACACGAGTCATAGATGCATATATTATACTGCCGAGGCTTTCGACCCACTCTACAAGAAGAGATGATACATTATGAACATCCGATTTAAAAGCTATTACAGGGCTAATACACAAGAAGCACAATTTCTATTAACAGTCAAGTAATCCGCCAAAACTCAAGTAAGTGAAATTCGGTCTTTACAAATCCTTTATCAAGTCTCAATATAACTTAGGCACTTTAATTAATAATTAGGGTGCAAAAATTACAAGTATTTCATGATTTGGGTCCCAAACTACCTGGACTTAAGCATGATTAGTAGCTAAACACGAACTCTCGTCACCTCGTGCATATGTAGCCCTCACAATAAATAGTAATTTAAATCACCTATGGGGTGTATTTCCTCTTACAAGGTTAGACAAGAGACTTACCTCGTCTCAAAGCTCACTTTCCAGCCAGAAATTCACTCTGAGGACCCAACTTGGTGCAGAACCATCTGAAGCTAGCCAAATGTTATATAAAATAATCTATATACGCTCAAAAGTTAATAATTTAGCTATTAGAGTAATTGCCCAACCCAAATTGGAAGATTCTTAAAATTCACCACCGGGCCCACTACCCGGATTCTGAATTTTTTTAAAGATAATTGTTACCCATAACCTCACGAAATCGAATATATAATTTTCATGCAATTGCATAACCATTTTCGTGGTTAAATTCCATTTTATCAAAACCTAGATTTTTCAACTAAACCTACAATTTCTACTCTTTATATGCTAAAAATCTACCCTAAACACATGTATTAAACTCATCTCATATAGAAATTACTTACCTCATAGTACTAGGTGAAAACCCCTCTTCAAAGAGCTCCAAAATCGCCCAAGAGATGAAAGAAATGAGCTAAAATTTCCTAAGTCCCGACATTAAAAGCCCTTACTGCATCCAGCAATTTCTGCTTCTGCGGACTTTGGGTCGCACCCGCGACGTCACTTCTACAAGCAAGGGACCACTTCTGTGGAACACACATAGCCCAGCACTGGACGCACCTGCGAAAGGGTACCGCATCTGTGAGCCTGCTTCTGCGGCTCTCCCCTCGCACCTGCAACCTTACCCACACTGGCCCCTGTCCGCTTCTGCAGATTTTCCTCCGCTCCTGCGGGCACGCGCCTGCGGACCAAGTCCGCTTCTGCGACCCCAAGTTACCTTAGCCATTTCCGCATCGACAGCCATGCTCCGCATCTTTGACCTCGCAGGTGCGGAATTTTCCTCGCACCTGCACTACCAGGCCATGTCCACCAGCCTCGCACACATGATGTACCAATCACATCTTTGGGACTGCACCTGCGGCCATTCCTTCCGCATGTGCGAAAACACCAGGTTCGGCAGCAGCAGCACTCCCAAATTTCAAGGTTCCAATCCGTTTTCAATCCGAATTTCACCCGAGGCCCCCATAACCCTGTCCTAGCATACCACCATGTTTGTAAACATACTACGAACCTGATCGACCTCTCAAAACACGAAAAAAAACATCAAAACTAAGAATCACAACCCAAAACCAAATATAATCAATTTATGAACTTCAAGTTCTTTCAACCTACTCCGAACACGCCGAATCATACTTAAACTACTCTGAATGACACCAAATTTTGGGTACAAGTCTAAAATCACCATATGGCCAGGCTCAAAATCCCAATCAGACCTCAATAGCACCAAGTCCTACTTCAAACAAAATTTAAAGAACTTTAAAACCTTCAATGCACCAACGTTCAGCTTTATGCGCTGAAATGATCCCGGTCATCCAAAACCCAATCAAAACATACGTCCAAGTCCAAAATCATCATACGAATCTATTGGGACCGTCAAATCTCGGTTCCGAGGTTGTTTACTACAAATTTTGATCCAAGTCAAACTTAACCCTTTTAAGCAAATATTAAGGAACTAAGTGTTCCGATTTCGACCGAACCCTTCCAAGTCCGAACTAACTGTCCCCGCAAGTCATAAAACTGTAAAAGCATATACGAGGAGTCTTAGGGGAATAGGGATATAGAAAGCAAAAAGACCGATCAGGTCATTACATTTTCCACCTCTTAAATGAACGTTCGTCCATGAACGGGTCTAGTATCGTACCTAGAGTGCCGAGTAAGTGTGGATATCTGCTCCGCATGTCCTCCTCGGTCTCCAAAGTCTCCTCCTCAACTAGTTGACCCCTCCACCGAACCTTTATCGCAGAAATCTTCTTGGACCTCAACTGGCGGACCTGCCTGTCAACAATGGCAACTGGCTCCTCCTCATAACCCAGTTTCTCATCTAACTGAATCGTGTTGTAGTCTAACACATGTGACCTGTCGGCATGATACTTCCAGAGAATAGACACGTGGAAGACCAGATGAAATCCTGATATACTGGGAGGCAACGCAGGCTGATAAACAACCTCCCCAACTCGTCTCAACACCTCAAATGGACCTGTAAACCTTGGGCTCAACTTGCCCTTCTTCCCGAACCTCATGATTCCCTTCATCGGCAAGACTTTCAAGAGAATCTTCCCGCCCACCATAAATGATAAATCACGCGCCTTCTGATCCGCGTAACTCTTCTGTCTGGACTGTACTGTTTGAAGTCGCTCCTGAATCAACTTTACCTTTTCCAAGGTCCTTCAACAAATCAGTACCATATAACTTAACCTCACTGGGCTCAAACCATCCGATGGGTGAACGACATCACCGACCATATAAAGCCCCAAATGGAGCCATCTCGATGTTGGACTGATAACTGTTGTTGTAAAAAAACTTGGCCAAAGACAAGAATCGATCCCGCTGCCCTCCAAAATCAATCACATATTCTCTAAGCATATCCTCCAAGTTTGGACCGTCCATTCTAACTGCCCGTCGGTCTGCAGATGAAAGGTTGTGTTGAACTCTAGTCGGGTTCCCAACTCACTCTATACTGCCCTAGAGAAATGCAAAGTAAACTACGGACTTCTATCTGATATGATGGAAACGGGAACATTGTCACGCCCCAAACCTGAAGAGGCGTGGCCTGCACCTGGTGCCATACTCGACCGAGCGTACCACTCTGTAACTGTGAACTCTGGAGGGGTATCCCTCAACTTAGGCAGAAGAGGCCATATTCTGAATCATCTAAAAATAATATCTACAACCAGCAATACCAAACTAAACATCTACATAGGGCTGGTAAAGCCAAAATATTGATATAAAAAAAATTACAGGACTCGGCTACAAGCCTCTAAGGATAACTGAACTGTATCATGGTCGGGATAAGGCTTAGCCTTAACATACCTTATCATAATATTTCCAATCACCAAGTTGAACTCACCTCTTCGCACCTTAATCTACAACAACGATAATAATACTATCATTAAGTTACGAAAGGTAAAACTATCTCACAACGAACGACAAACTTATTTTGTATTAAAACGGGCAGCATCTACCCTATAATCCTTACTTCCTCCAAGTTCAAGATAACACCCAAAAAATAAGAACACAACAATAAAAACATATATACATTATTTTCCAACCTTATATACACCACAAAATACTACAAAACATCCCAACACACCCCAATCTCTTCATAAAATAAACGACCATTGTAGTTGTTACACCCCATGCTTTCGTACGTGAGAGTACATCGTAAGTCAATTGATGTAAGCTCATAAATAAGATTATATTTGATGGAATATAAAGTAAGTTAATCATTTTACATTGGNTTAATCATGTTACATTGGAGGTTACAAATATTTAAGATCATGAATAACGAGTACCAAGAGGGTTGGAAAGCTTAGAAGCTAAACCAATTGAAGAAAATAAGTTTCGTCGAAAGTCGACGAGTTTGGAATGTTATAACATGTACTTTAGGGTGAGACTATGATTCATTACATGATAATGAGGTTATGCTATGAGTTATTTTTATCGTATGATAGTTGTGTTCTACATTTTGAAGTCAGGCAAGTTGTGGAACAAAAGTCGGCAAAGGTCTTCACAAGTTGCACTCATAATGTGCTTAAAATTAGGTCAAATGTAACTGAGATTTTATCCCAATATACTTGGAATTATTGGATTATATACCAACCAAATTTAATATCTATGACTCTAGTTTCCAATTCATTAAACCGTTCATCGATACAACATTGGAGTAGAGAGATATTTGCAGTTTTGTCAGACTGCGCAGACATCATAAGTGACAAGTAGGTAGACCACTAGAGATTTTTGAGCAATACATTTCATGTGCTATATGAGGTCTTATTGAGACATATAATATACCAAAATTGAAGGTCTTGAAATTTATTTTCCAACTCTCTTAACCATTCGTTCATACGCCATCAGGATAAAAAAGATATAAGCATCGGAAGATGGACCAATCCTAGGGTGCCAAGCTAGCACCTCTTTGACTTTTCCAAACTTGNCGTTCATTCATACGACATCAGGATAAGAAGATATAAGTGTCAGAAGATGGACCAATCCTAGGGTGCCAAGCTAGCACCTCTTTGACTTTTCCAAACTTGATATATATAAACCTTAGGTAGGCTTTCTCTTCATTATTCAGCATAAAACGACCATAGAACACCTATAAACATAACCTCAAGCTATCTTCTAGGGTTTCAAAGAAGATTATCATTCCGAGCAAGAAATCGAGAAGCAATAACATCAAAATGATCCCTATGAAGTAAGTGTCATTATACCGCCTCTCCTTTTTCTTTATAGTTAGAGTTTTGGAAGGTAATTCATAGTTATGAAACGTCTAATATCTGTAATTAAGTGTTTAAATATCAAGAAAGGTTGATGATGTGTGGCTAGAATTCGTGATTTTAAGCATTATATACCTCGCATTTTATGTG
>MDKJ01279472.1:0-35252 GCA_005239525.1 Nicotiana knightiana | reverse complement strand
TATATATATATATATATATATATATATATATATATATATATATATATATATATATTTGTAAAATATATATATTAAAAATATATTCCATATCATTTAAGAAAGAAAGACTAAAGAAACCTAAACAAAGATGTGAATAGAATACAAAAATGCTTCAATAAGAAAATTTGCAAAAAACTATTGTCCAAGAAATGATTATCTAACTCGCGAAAGAATAAATAAAAATCCATTGTAACGACCCGACCGGTCGTTTTGAGGTCTAATACGTCGTTCAGCAGTTTGAGGTCTTCAGTAGCTTCACTTCAGGTATTGTGACTTGTGCGTGTGGTCGGAATCGAATTTCGAGAAGTTCGAAGTTGATTTGGGAAGAAAATTTTATATTCGGAAGCTTAAAGTTGAAGAATTGACTAAGGTTTGAATTTTTAGTAAACGACCTCGGAATCAGGATTTGAAGGTTCCAATAGATTCGTATAA
Organism: Nicotiana knightiana; assembly: GCA_005239525.1. NCBI lineage: Eukaryota > Viridiplantae > Streptophyta > Magnoliopsida > Solanales > Solanaceae > Nicotiana > Nicotiana knightiana. The sequence goes on along the minus strand of MDKJ01279472.1, from coordinate 34,781 downwards.
TAATTTCGGACTTGGGCGTATGTGCGGGTCGAGTATCAGGTGGACCGGGAGTATTTCAGCACGTATTACGGAAGGTTAGCATTTTGAAGGTTTAATAATTTTCTAAGTTTGGGTTGAAGTAGATTTTGAGGTTATCGATGTATGTTTGGGATTTCGAATCTTGAAATAGTTTTGTATGATGATTTTAGACGTAGGAGCGTGTCTGGATGTTGATTTGGACGTCTGTAGGTCATTACGACGTCAATTGACAAAAGTTGGAAATTTGGATGATTTTCATAAGTTTGAACGGGAGTGGACTTTTTGATATCGGGGTTGGATTCCAATTCCCAAAGTGGAAGTAGGTATGTTATGTCGATTATGAATTGTGTGAAATATTTGAGGTCAATCGGACTTGATTTGATACGTTTCGGCACAAGATATAGAATTTGGAAATTTTGAGATTTATATGTTTGATTCGAGGCGCGATTCATGATTTTGATGTTGCTTGACGTAATTAAGGCTTATAATAAGTTTGTATTGTATTTTGAGACGTGTTGGTTTCTTTGGTTAAGACCCCGAGGGCCTCCGGTGGATTCCGAATGGTCAATAGATTGAGTTTGGACTTGGAAGAGAGGTTGAAGCAACTGTCTTTTGGTGTAATCGCACCTGGGAGGTTTTGTTTTGTAGGTGCCGAACCGCAGAAGCAGCCAAGAGGGGCGTAGATGCGGATTTCATTGGGCATTGTTGAGACTACATATGCAGCAATCTCACCACAGAAGCGGGACCACACCTGCGGAGTTTGTAGCACAGATGCACATAAGGGCCGCAGAAGCAGCCAACGACCTTGGCTTGGTTTCTCGCAAGTGCGAGACTTGGAGCAGTATAAGAGGCTATCGCATAAGCGACCTTCTCACCGCAAAAGGGAAAATTGTGCTTGGCACTGTGGCTTCTTTAAAACGGGGGTTTGGCCCATTTTCATCTTATTTCGTCCATGGGAGCCGAGTGTGGAGAACTTTTGGAGTGCCATATTCATCAACTATAATGGGTAAGTGATTTCTTCACATTGTGAGTTAAGTACATGGTTTTTATGTGGATTCAAGCATGAAAATTTCTTTACATAGGTGTCTTTGGATTTTGCACACGAAATTGGGCATGGAATTTAAAAGAAATGTTATATTTGAGTTTCGTAAATTTCTGGAATCCGGGCACGTGGTCCCGACGGTTGATTTTATGAACTTTTCGATCGGAGTTGGAAATTGTTTAAATTGATTAATTATGGGTATTAGAGTAAATTTTGATTGGTTCGCACATTGTTATAGTTTTGGATCGACGAGCATCGATTTGAGGTGTTAGAGAGGCTTTGGAGCCGGTTATGGGACTTTGGAGCGAGGTAAGTCTCCTGTCTAACTATGTGAGGGGAAACTACCCCTAGGTGATGTATTTGTTATGTGTTACTTATTGCAGGGGCTACGTACGCACAAGGTGACGTGGGTCTGTGTGTATCTAGATTCATGTTATGTCCGGGTAGACTTAGGCTCACACAATGCTATAGTTGTACTACTTGAGTTGTTTCCTGTCTATTAGATTCCTTTATTTTTACAATGCGACTTGAGACTAGACTTGTGTAGAGTAATGGACTTGCTATCATAGATATTCGACGAGCTTCATGATTAGCTACTATATACTTTTACTCTCATTACGAAATTCTTCCGTGTTGTGCATTCTCATCGAAAATGTTCCCTTAAAATAAATACCCAGCATTGCCTGGGCCTTCAGTATATCTTACACCGCTACCCAGGCCTTCAAAAAAGAGCCACATTCAATACACGACAAGGGTCCATAGGAGAGTCCAAACCAATTTACATAACCACAGCACCAAGTGTTTCACCACTTGAAAACCCCAATTCAAATACACAGTACATGGAAGGGGAAGTGGAATAATAGGAACAAGTTTGGAAGTTGAGGGAGTGACTAAGGACCAAGCCCTAGTGTGTCAGAGTTCACAAGGGCCTCAATTGGATCCCGAGCAGTGCTCACACTAGGAGGCCAACAATAGAACCTAGATGGCCTTGGCTTTAAGCCGGCTAAGAATGAGAATTTAGAATAGCATGAGTAGCAAGAAAGGAGAGTGGATAGTGATGTAAGCATAGAAATTAAGTGATGCACCAAGTTGAGCATTAGGAGAAACTAGTCAAGCAGGCCAGTAGGTTCAGCAGGATTTCCACACACAACAAAGTACCACATAGACAACCTCATATTGACAGAATTGGGGGGAAGAAAAAGGTTTGCAGGATATACATAGATTATCATGTACAGATGCATGATACTAAACTAGTTGAGACCTAAAGATCCAAATTAAGTTAAGTATACATCCTAGTGCCATGTTAATCAGTATTTAGACATGGTGGGGGAGACACATTGTGACAATCACTGAAAGCACAGGAATTAAATGAACCAAAGGCATACTGGGAAATATATTATCATAGAAGCAACATCATAGTAGATGGAAAATGGTCGTAATACAAATTAAAACATATTGTACATGCAGGACAAACATTGTAGAGATTCAGAGCAGTGCAAGATAGCAAGCTTATACCAAATAGAACATGTAGATATTCTGGGATCGACACAATAAACTAATTAACTAAAGAATGTCTAAGTTATGCCATAAAACAAAATGGTTCAAACAAGGCATGGAAAACAGGTTGAGATAAGCGTTAAGATCTCAGTCAATCACTACTAGGGTATGAGGATCATGTTGACTGACACAATAGCAGGGGAACATGTCATAATTAACACAGGAAGTTCTAGCACAAGTGTGAAGCATTCATTTATGGAAATTAAGGACAAGGTAAGTAAGCAGGTTTTAGGAAACATTCAAGCACCAATACACTGGTTAAACAAACTTAAAGGGTCAGATTATCCCAGTTAGGCAATCTCAGAACTGGCAGCATTAGGAGGAAGTTAAATTCTAATGAGACTTAGATCACAGTAGAACTAACAGAATTGCGTACAAAATAATCTAGAAAATACATTAAGTTATGCATTTCAAAGGTGAGAACACATGTGAATCAAAGACACATAGGGACGAAATTGCAGAAGTCAAGTACCTTACCAGTTAAACGGACAACAATAAAGAACAAAAGATCCACAAAAACCCATAAATATCGATGTGTCAAAGTTCCCAACAGCTTTAAAAGAACCTCGAGCAATGCTTGCACCAAGAAAATTCAAACAGTAGACTCTCAGTGTCCTTGGCTTTCAGTCGGATACCACAAAGAACATAATAGGATATGAAGGAATTAACATAACAAGCCTCAAATTTTAGTGAACTTATAGCAATTAAAAGTCTGTCTCAAAGGGGAATGGGGAGGGGTTTATATAACATTAAAATTGGATGAACAAACAAGGAAAGTAACTGATTAAACACAGTTAAGGAAAGAAATCAAGTACATGGACGAATAAAAGGGAAAAATCTTGCATGCAAATTAGTAGATTAACAAGAAAAGGAAAAGTCTCAAACTCCAAACCCTAGTTAGGGTTTTAAACTCGGAATCGGCCAACTGGTCTGAAGAATCCAGTTCATTTTGCGTATATGGATGGGATATCATTCAAATCTTCAAGATTGAGTCGATTCTCATCCGATATAGAGGTGGTGTTTGCCAAAATTAGGCAAATACCTAAGTAATACCAAAATCGCGTAACAAGTACCCAAAGGATCCGTATATGGTAAACAAACAAAGGTCGAATCCCATTGTTAGTGGGATTAGGAGAGGGAATTAAGGGGAGGAGGCTAGGATTTCTGTGGAGAGGAGAAGAGAGAGTTTAGGGGCGGCGATTTAGGAGGAACGTGGCTAGGATTTGGGGCGGATATAATTAAAAACGGTAAGGTTATCGTGGACTGTTGATCTTGAGAGATCAACGGTCTAGATTAGAGAATAGGTGGGGCGGTTCATTTGTAGTGGGTCACAACAGGGTCAGTTTTGGTTTTGGGCTTGGGGTAATTGGGCTAGGCTATTGGTCAATTTGGCTAGGCTAGTGGGTCGCAACCGGGTCAGTTATCATAAATACTTTGGAAGAATGCTTAATAAATAAATAAAAATGTTTTTTATGCACTAAAATGATCAACATAATAACTTTGTATTATAAAAATATAAAGATGCCATTTTGACACGAATAATATAAAATAAAGAGCAATTATATATGAATATAGGTCATTATTATAAAATTAGATAAATAGCTTAAAATGCTAATGTAATTATATCAAATAAATTAAAAATATTTGAAATATATATTATAGGTTTAAAATAATAATTTTAAGTAACTAAGTTATCACAAAATAATTTAAAGGGATAATTATTAAATATTTATATAATTTAAATGCAAGAAAATTAATTTAATGCTCTAAAAATTATGAAATATTATAAAAAAATACTTGTATAGATTTGTAAATAAAATAATGATGCAAAATATTATTTTGAAAGTATATATATATATATATATATATATATATATATATATATTGAAAAATATTAGGAAAAAAATTGAATATCAACAATTGCTACTAATGTGAGTGCCACTTGTTGCACCTACCACTGCTCCACTAGTAGGAGGAGTGGGACTTAGGGAAGCAAGTGGAGTAATAGCACTCGCAATGGGGTTGAGAATAGGCGAAGGTTTTTCGTGTTGTTTTTCGTCACTGCCACTTTTGTTCTTCGTATTCAAAGAGAAAAATATATATTATCATAGGCAAAATAAAAATAGTTCAAGCATTCGGAAGAAATTAACTTTATTGATACAAGGAAACCATTTAAATTTTCTATTAACATCTTTAGTTATGGCTCGAAGCGTTGTTTAGAATTTGGTTCTTTTAACGAATTCTTAATATTCATCCCGTCAAATATTGTATAGCCTTCTACGTACTATTTTGTAGGTGCTTTACATAAGCTTTCTATTGGATACTTCGTCTCACATATACACTATTTTATTTTATCAGTAATTACTAAAATTATTTTTTATACATTTATAAACTAACAAAATATTATTTGAGTACTCATAAATGTATCAGATCTAAGTACATGTTACAAAGCTGTAGTTGATTTGCACATATTTGAATTGAAAATAAAGTTAATTATCCTGACCTAAAATTAAATGGCATTTTAATAAATATTTACTATATAGTATCATATCAGATAACCAAAATAGGAAAACTAACATTGTTTTCATCCTTAGGGGACCTTTTCTTAATTGGAACCGTGTTGTTTGTACCTGTTGATGATGCCATGGTTGATTTGACACAAGAAGCAAGATCAATATTGTTTAAGGAACCAGGTGGGAATGTAATGGGGAAATTAGGAAATATTAATAGATCTCAAATGTAATCTAAAGAATTCTATTATCTATTAAAAGACTTAATGTGTTACATAATATGCATAATAAGATTTAGATATCAAATAAATATGTAACCATATAACTGTATGTGATGACCCAACGGGTCGTCTTATAAATTAAGACACTATTATGGGCTCATTAGTCTTAAAAAGATTAATCTTAGTTATCTCGAATTGCCGGGCGCGAAACCGGAAAGCTTTTATGTGAAAATATATGAAATAATAAATTTTGAGAGTTAAATTTAATTTTAGTTGACATTGGTCAACATTTTGAATAAACGGACCCGGATCTGTATTCCGACGATCCCGGGAGGTCCGCAGTAAAATATGGGATTTGGGCGTATGCCCGGAATGGAATTTGGAGATCCCTAGCCTTAAAAATCAATTTTTGAAGAAAATTATTTTTGTTGGATTATTAAGGAAATAAAAAATAAACCAATGTGTGAAATCATTAGTATCGGCCTGTATTTTGGTTCCGGAGACCGGTACAGGTCTGTTATGGCATTTAAGTCCTATTTATGAAATTTGGTGAGAAACGGAATCTATTTGATGTGATTTGAACGTCCGATTGAGAAATTGTGAAAATGAAGTTTGAGGAAAATCATGAGTTTGAGGTTAAATTCGTAGTTTTTGATGTTATTTTGATTATTTGATCGCACGAACAAGTTTGTATGATGTTTTTAGACTTGCGTGCATGTTTGTTTTGGAGCCCCCAGGGCTCGGGTGAGTTTTGGATAGGCCACACAGTGATTAAAACTTAAGAAAACTCATTTGTGCATCTGCTGTTTTGCACAGACCTCTGATCTCGCAAATGCGAGATCAGGCTTCGCAAATTCCAAGTCTACCGACCTGGGAAATGCGACTATATTGTCACAAATGCGAAGAAGGCCTGTGAAGGCCAACCTCACAAATGCGAACCTTTGCGTGGAATTTGCGAAGGCCCCTGATATCTCAAATGCGAAGGCAGCAGGATTTTAATTGAGAACCCCTGATCGCAATTGCAGTAACTGCAGCCTGTTAAGTCAGATTTTAGACGGGGATTTCACCCATTTTTCAATTCTCTCAAACCCTAAACCTCCATAGGCGATTTTCCAATGACCCAAACTTCTCCAAATCATTGGTAAGTGATCTCTAACTAATTCCTTTTAATCCTTAACAACTTTTTTAAAAGATTTCATCATAGAATCTAGAGTCTTCATGGTAAAAATTGGGATTTTTGGGTAGAACTTAGGAATTTTAAATTTTGGGGATTTAGACCTCGAATTGAGGTCAGATTCCAAAACCAATTGTATATCCGGGCTCGAGGGAGAATGGGTAAACCGGTTTTTGGTCTGAACCTCGAGTTTAGACCAAGCGGGCCCGGGGTCAATTTTCGTCTTTTGGTAGGAAAACATGGGCAAACCATGATTTTCCATTAAAGTTAATGCATTTAGAAATAATTTATTATATTGAACCAATTATTATTATTTTTTCGAGCGGTTTAGAGGCAAATTCTAAAGGAAAAGTTGTGCTTGAGCAGTGAATTGCTTGTGAGATCGAGGTAAGTGTTTGATTTAACCTTGACTTGAGGTAATAGGAATCCCCAACTTAAATGTTATGTGCAATTGCATATGAGTGGTGTATAGGTGAGGTGACGAGTATCTACGCACCACCAACTTATCTGTTGAACATGATCCCTTCTCCGTTTCCAATTTATTTGATCCGTTGCTGAATTGTTATATGATCATTGATGCTCCCATGTCTACTTATTTTCGTCAGCTTGTTGTTAAGTATTGGTTCAAGTATTTTGGAAGTGTTGGTTGTTCCCTTGGCTTCATTGTAATACATAAAAGTGTGAGTTGGTTGACAGTGTTTTACTATATATTACGGTTAGGTTTCATGGCGAAATGATAATTGATGAAGTTTATGAATAGTACAGCTTTTTGTGTACAATTGTTGAGACATAAATATAGTGAAAGGAATTTGACCTAAATTTTGAAGTCTCTTTCTATAAGTACAGAGATGTGAATATCTGGTGGGAGCATGTTGCACGCTGCAACAAGGAGTGATAAGGGTGGACAGGTGGAATCGGGTTGCACGCCGCAACACGAGAAATAAGGGTGATGTATATATAGGGGAAACAATAAGGGTGGACAGGTGGGAACGGGTTGCGCACCGCAACAAAGAGCAATAAGGGAGGATATCAATGTTTTACTGATTTTTAAACATAAAGACTGGAATACACACTGTTTTATTGTTGTCATTTCATATTCTGCACTTACGATTATTTTAAATTGAAGCTTGGAAATTTTTGTGAGGACTGGTTATAGATGAGATCTGCAAAAGTTAACTGAGTTGTTTTATTTATTTGTTGCAAGTACTATTTAATTTGCAATTATTTCCCTTCTTGTTTCATTATACATTGTATCCAGGTTATGTTATAAAGGCCCCGCCGTAGCCTCGTCATTACTTCGTCGAGGTTAGGCTCTGGCACTTACCAGTACATGGGGTCGGTTGTACTGATACTGCACTCTGCACTTCTTGTGCAGATCCAGGTACCGGCCAGCTGATTCTTTGAGCAGTAGTTGAGCATTCACACGGAGACACGAGGTAGATCTGCTGGCGTCCGCAAATTTCTGAGTCTTCCTCTTATTAATTGGATTGTTGTTTTAGTTCAATCGAAACAGAGATATAATTTTTTCAGCCAAATACTTGTAGTACTCTTATAGTTCATGAATTGTGACACCAGACCCTGGGTAGTTCAATATTAGCATTAGTTTCATGGTTTCATTTCGTTACTTAATTATTATTGATATCATTAGTGGAATAGTAATAGATCGCACTCTTTTTAAATTGTTTACTTATGTCTAAATAAATCTGTAAAAGAATTCAGTTAGCTAAATTCTAACATTGGCTTGCCTAGCAAGTATGGTTTTAGGCGCCATCATGATCCCAAGGGTTGGGAATTTGGGTCGTGACAAGTTGGTATAGGAGCACTAGCTTGCATAGGTCTCACAATTCACAAACAAGCTTAATAGAGTCTGCAGGATCGGTACGGAGACGTATGTACTTATCTCTCAGAGGCTATAATGTTAGGAACAAACTCATTTTACTTCTACTATGTCGTGCAATTCTTGTTATCTCTCATATTGATTGAACTCTTCTATTCTCCCGTAGAAGGCGAAAACACGTGCTTCCTCTTCTACTGACCAACAATCCGGTCCTCCAGCAACAGCAACTCATACTAGGGGCAAAGGTTGAGGCTATGTCAAAGGCCGAGGTAGGGCAGGATTCAGCCTATTGCTCAGCTGCAGAGCCCCAGATAGAGATTAAGGAGGGGGCTCCAGCTCAGACCATTCCAGCGGAACCAGCTCAGGTCTAAGAGGAGTTTATTGCTGCCCCGGTGCTTCAGGATGCTTTGGTTTGATTGGTGGCCCTTATGGAGGGTATAGCCCATACTGGTGCACTCCCAGTGGTAGCAGCCGTATCTCATGCTGGAGACACACTCCTGATCAGACTACTTCACAGATTCAGACCTCAACAGCCAATCCAGTTGGGGTAGTTCAGCCAGTCGCTGCAGCACCGCTTGTTTGATGCAGCAGCTATGTCCTTCGATACTTTGTAGAGACTGGACAGGTTTATCAAACTTTTCCATGTTCATTTCAGTGGTACTACTTCAGAGGATCCTCAGGAGTATCTTGATAGTTGTCATGAGGTTCTTCGGAACATGGGTATTTTGGAGACCAATGGGGTCGACTTTGCCGCTTTTGAGATGATTGGTTCCGCCAAGAAATGGTGGAGTTATTATTTGTTGACTAGACCAGTTGGGTCACCTGCTATGACTTGGGATCAGTTTTTGTCATCTCTTTTTGGAGAAGTTTCTTCCTATCACTACTACAGAGGAGTGTCGCCTTCAGTTTGAGCGTCTTTAGCAGGGCAGCATGACTGTCACACCGTATGAGACTCGCTTCATGGATTTGGCTAGACATGTTATTCTTGTGTTGCCCACAGAGAGAGAAAGGTTCAGGAGATTTATTGAAGGCCTTGCTCAGCCGATCAGATTGCAGATGGCTAAGGAGACAGGGAGCGATATTTCATTTCAAGATGCGGTCAATGTGGCAGGAGAGTTGAGATGGTTCTTGTACTGGGAGATCAGGGTTCAGACAAGAGACCTCGCCATTCCGACAGATTCAGGGGTGCCTCCTCCGGAGGCGGGGATACTCAGGGTAGAGTCCATTCTTCCAGGATATTTCAGTTAGCACTTCAGACATCCCATGGTGCCTCAGGTGTTCGTGGCTCTTACTTTCCTTATTCTGATCAGCCAGCCCCTATCAGAGAACCTCCTCTTCAAAGTTATTATCGTGGTCAGCCGGCTCGTCAGGGTCAACCTCAGTATCAGGATGGGTGTTATAAGTGTGGTGAGTACGGGTATATTTGGAGAACTTGTCTGTGATTTTTGGGTAATCATCCTCATGATCAAAGGTCTCGTGCTATAGTTCTGGCACCAGCTGCAACACCACCTGCCTAGCCAGCCATGGGTAGGGGTAAGGTAGTCAGCGGTAGAGGTCAGAATGTAGAGGTAGAAGCCATCTCGCTAGAGGTAGAGGTCCACCTGTCAGAGGTCGTCCCAGAGGCATGGTTCAGGGTGATAGGGCCCCACCCTAATTGTATGTATTTTCGGCTAGACCCGAGGCAGAGTCCTCCGATGCTGTTATCATAGATACCATTTCTGTCTGCAATAGAGATGCTTCAGTTCTGTTTGATCCAGGGTCTACTTATTCTTATTTATCATCTTATTTAGCTTCGTATTTGGTTGTGCCCCTCGATTCCTTGAGCGTCCCTATTTATGTGCCTACGCCCGTGGGGGTCGCTATTATTGTAGATCGTGTGTATCGTTCGTGTGTAGTCATTATTGAAGGTCTTGAAACTAGTGTAGACCTTTTGCTTCTTGACATGGTCGATTTTGACGTCATATTAGGCATGGATTGGTTGTCACTTTATTATGCCATATTGGACTGTCACACTAAGATAGTTACATTAGCCTTGACAGGGTTGCCTCGATTAGAATGGAAAGTGGCTCCTGGTCATTTTCCCAGCAGAGTGAATTCTTATGCCAAGGATCTTCGCATGGTTGAGAAGGTATGTTTGGCTTATTTGGCTCATATTCGTGATTCTAATGTTGAAGTCTCTTCAATAGATTCGGTGCCTATTGTTCGTGAGTTTCCCGAGGTGTTTTTGGTAGACCTGCCGGGGATGCCACCCGAAAGGGATATTGATTTTTGAATTGATGTGGCTCCTTGCACTCAGCCCATTTCTATTCCTCTATACTAAATGGCCCCACCAGAATTGAAGAATTAAAAGAACAGTTGCAAGACTTTCTTGATAAGGGCTTCATTAGGCCCAGTGTCTCGCCCTGGGGTGCACCGATTTTGTTCGGGAAGAAGAAGGATAGATCTATGAGGATGTGTATAGATTACCGACAGTTGAATAAATTCATCATCAAGAATAAATATCCATTGCCGAGAATTGATGATTTATTTGATCAGCTTCAGGGTGCCAGTGTGTTTTCAAAAATTGATCTGAGATCGGGCTACCATCAGTTGAAGATTAGGGCATCCGATGTTCCTAAGTCAGCCTTTCGGACGAGGTATGGGCACTATGAATTTCTGGTGATGTCTTTTGGTTTGACTAATGCCCCAGCAGCCTTTATGGATTTGAAGAATCGGGTTTTCAAGCCTTATCTGGATTCCTTCGTAATTGTGTTCATTGATGACATTCTAATATACTCTCGCAGTCAGGAGGAGCATGAGCAGCACTTCCGGATAGCGCCTCCAGACTTTGAGGGATAATCAGTTGTATGCAAAATTTTCAAAGTGCTAGTTCTGGGTGGATTCAGTAGCTTTCTTGGGTCACATCGTATCAGCAGAGGGTATTCAGGTAAATCCTAAGAAGATAGAGGCAATCAAGAACTTCCCTAGACCCACTTCATCCATGGAAATCAGGAGCTTCTTGGGTTTGGCAGGTTACTATCATCAATTTGTTGAAGGGTTTTCATCTATAGCATCCCCAAATGACTAAATTGACCCAAAAAGGTGCCCCATTCAAATGGTCGGACGAGTGTGAGGTGGGTTTTCAGAAGCTCATGACAGCCTTGACTTCAGCACCGATGTTGGTGTTACCATCAGGTTCAGGATCTTTCACGGTATATTGTGATGTTTCCCGTGTTGGACTTGGAGCGGTATTGATGCAGGAGGGAAGGGTGATTGCATATGCGTCTCGGCAGTTGAAAGATCATGAGAATAATTATCATGTCCATGACTTAGAGTTGGCAGTCATTGTTCACGCATTGATAATATGGAGGCACTATCTTTATGGTGTGTCGTGTGAGGTTTATACGGATCATCACAGTCTCCAATACTTGTTCAAGCAAAAGGATCTTAATTTGAGACGGAGGAGATAGTTATAGTTATTGAAGGATTATGATGTCACTATATTGTACCATCCAGGGAAGGCCAATGTGGTGTCCGATGCATTTAGTAGGAAGGCAGTGAGTATGGGCCTTGCATTTCTTCCAGTCGGTGAGAGGCCATTAGCTTCAGATGTTCAGACTTTGGCTAATCAATTCGTGAGGTTAGACATGTCAGAGCCCCGCCGTGTCATAGCTTGTACAGTCGCTCGATCTTCTTTATTCGAGCGTATCAAAGATTGGCAGGATGATGACCCGCACTTGATGGTCCTTAGGGACACAGTTCGGCACGGTAGTGCCAAGAAGGTTACAGTTGGAGATGACGGTTTTTTTAGGATGCAGGTTCGTATATGTGTGCCTAATGTTGATGGACTTCATGAGTTGATCCTTGAGGAGGCTCACAGTTCTAAGTATTCTATTCACGTAGGTGCTGCCAAGATGTAGCAGGACTTGCGGCAGCATTATTGGTGGCGAAGGATGAAGAAGGATATTGTTGCTTATGTGGCTCGTTGCTTGAATTGTCAATAGGTGAAGTATGAGCGTCAGAGACCCGGTGGTTTGCTTCAGCATATAGAGATTCCTGAGTGGAAGTGGGAGCGTATCACTATGGACTTCGTCGTTGGACTCCCACGGACTCAGAGGAAGTTCGATGTCGTTTGGGTTATTGTTGATAGGCTGACTAAATCAGCACATTTCATTCCAATGGAAAATACTTATACCTCTGAGCGGTTGGTAGAGATATATATTCGAGAGATTGTTCGCCTTCACGGTGTGCCCCTGTCTATCATTTCTTATCGAGGTACGCATTTTACCTCACACTTTTGGAGGGCAGTTCAGCGTGAGTTGGGTACACGAGTTGAGTTGAGCACAGCGTTTTATCCTCAGATGGACGGGCAGTCCGAGCGTACTATTTAGATCTTGGAAGACATGCTCCACGCCTGTGTTATTGATTTTGGAGGTTCTTGGGATCAGTTCTTGCCGTTAGCGGAGTTTGCCTACAATAATAGCTATCGGTCGAGCATTCAGATGGCTCCCTATAAGGTATATATGGTAGACGTTATATATCGCCAGTTGGATGGTTTGAGCCGAGAGAGGCTCGGTTATTAGGTATAGACTTAGTTCAAGAGGCCTTATATAAGGTCAAAGTTATACATGATCAACTTCGTACGGCTCAGTCTAAGCAAAAGAGTTATGCCGACCGTAAGGTTCGTGATGTAGCATTCATGGTCGGAGAAAGGGTATTAACTCGGGTTTCACCCATGAAGGGTGTTATGAGGTTTGGGAAGAAGGGTAAGTTGAGCCCTAGGTATATCGGGCCATTTGAAATTCTCGATAGAGTGGGAGAGGTAGCTTATAGACTTGTGTTGCCTCCAAGGTTATCCTCAGTTCATCTGGTATTTCATGTGTCTATGCTCCGGAAATATCATGGTGACCCATCCCACGTATTAGATTTTAGCTCTGTCCAATTACACAAACATTTGACCTATAAGGAGGAGTCGGTAGCCATTTTAGACCGGCAGGTTCTTCAGTTGAGATCAAAGGGTTACCCTTCAACTCGAGTGCAATGGAGAGTTCAGCATGTTGAGGCAGCTACATGGGATTCTGAGTTGGACATACAGAGTAGATATCCTCACCTGTTTGCCAGTTCAGGTATATTTCTATGTCCGTTCAAAGACGAACGTTTGTTTTAGAGGTGGAGATTGTGATGACCCAAAGGGTCATCTTATAAATTAAGACACTATTCTAGGCTCATTAGCCTTAAAAAGAATAATCTTAGTTACCTTGATTTGCGTGCACAGTCCGGGCACGAAACCTGAAAGCTCTTATGTGAAAATATATGAATAATAAATTTTGAGAGTTAAATTTGATTTTAGTTGACATTGGTCAACCTTTTGAATAAATGGACCCGGATCTGTATTCCGACGATCCCGGGATGTTCGCAGTAAGATATGGGACTTGAACGTATGCCCGGAATGGAATTCCGAGGTCCCTAGCCTTAGAAATAAATTTTTGAAGAAAAATGTTTTTGTTGAATTATTAAGGAAATAAAGAAATAAATTAATATGTGAAATCGTCGGTATCAGGCCCGTATTTTTGTTCCGGAGCACGGTACAGGTTTGTTATGGCATTTAAGTCCTATCTATGAAATTTGGTGAGAATCGGAATTTATTTGATGTGATTCGGACGTCCGGTTGAGAAATAGTGAAAAATAAAGTGTTCTTGAAGAAAATCATGAGTTTGAGGTTAAATTCGTAGTTTTTGATGATTTGATCGCACAAGCAAGTTCATATGATGTTTTTAGACTTGCGTGCATGTTTGGTTTGGAGCCCTGCGGGCTCGAGTTAGTTTTGGATAGGCCACATAGTGATTAGAACTTGAGAAAACTCAATTGTGCATCTGGTGTTTTGCATAGGCCTCTGATCTCGCAAATGCGAGATCAGACTTCGCAAATGTGAAGTCTGTTGGTCTGGAAATGCGACTATATTGTTATAAATACGAAGAAGGACTGGGAAGGCCAACCTCACAAAGCTTTGGCCGGAATTTGTGAAGACCCTAGATGTCGCAAATTTGCGAACCCCTTATCGCAATTGCGGTAACTGCAGCCTGCTAAGTCAGATTTTAGACGGGATTTTCACCCATTTTTCAATTCTCTCAAACCCTAAACCTCCATAGGCGATTTTTCAAGGACCCAAACTTCTCCAAATCAATGGTAAGTGATCTCTAACTAATTCCTTTCAATCCTTAATAACTTTTTACAAGATTTCATCATAGAATCTAGAGTTTCCATGGTAAAAATTGAGATTTTTGGGTAGAACTTAGGAATTTCAAAATTTGGGGATTTAGACCTCGAATTGAGGTCGGATTCCAAAACCAATTGTATATCCGGGTTTGAGGAGAATGGGTAAACGGGTTTTGGTCTGAACCTCGAGTTTAGACCAAGCAGGCCCGGGGTCGATTTTCGTCTTTTGGTAGGAAAACGTAGGAAAACCATGATTTTCCATTAATGTTAATGCCTTTAGCCTTAACTAATGATACTAAACCAATTGTCATTATATTCGAGCGAGTTAGAGTCAAATTATGAAGGAAAAGTTGTGCTTGAGCAGTGAATTGCTTGTGAGATCGAGGTAAGTGTTTGGTTTAACCTTGACTTGAGGGAATAGGAATCCCCAACTTTAATGCTATGTGGAATAATAGGTGAGTTTTGTATAGGTGAGGTGACGAGTATTTATGCACCACCAACTTATCTGTTGAACATGATCGCTTCCCCGTTTCCAATTTATTTGATCCCTGGCTTAATTGTTTTATGATCATTGATGCTCCCATGTCTACTTGTTTTCGTCAGCTTGTTGTTAAGTATTGTTTCAAATATTTTGGAAGTGTTGGTTGTTCCCTTGGATTCATTGTGATACATAAAAGGGTGAGCTGGTTGACAGTGTTTTACTACATATTCCGGTTAGTTTCATGACGAAATGATAATTGATTAAGTTTATGAATAGTACAGCTTTTTGTGTACAATTGTTGAGACATAAATATTGTGAAAGGCATTTGACCTAAATTTTGAAATCTCTTTCTATAAATAAAGAGATGTGATTGTCTGGTGGGAGCGGGTTGCACGCCGCAACAAGGAGTAATAAGGGTGGACAGGTGGGATTGGGTTGCATGCCGCAACAGGAGAAATAAGGGTGATATATACAGGGAGGTGCAATAAGGGTGGATAGGTGGGAGTGGGTTGCGCGCCGCAACAAGGAGAAATAAGGGAGGATATTCATGTTTTACTGATTTTTAAACATAAATACTGGAATACTCACTGTTTTATTGTTGCCATTTCATATTCTGCACTTACGGTTACTTTATTGAAGCTTGGAAATTTTCGTGAGGACTGGTTATAGATGAGATATGGAAAAGTTAACTAAGTTGTTTTATTTATTTGTTGCAAGAATTGTTTAATTTGCTATTATTTCCCTTATTGTTTCATTATACATTATATCCAGGTTATGTTATAAATTCCCCGCCGTAGCCTCGTTGTTGATACCCAATTTTTTCTCAAAATATGTTAAATTTGCATATATAGCTTCAAAATCATGTATCAATAGCAATCAATATTTTTCCACAATTTTCCTATATTTGTATTAATATATCCAGCATTTTATTGCTAATAAATAATTATAAAATTGCATTACAAATTATTTCAAAAGCAATTCTTGGTTTCATTAATTATTTTTTGTCTTATTAAGACCAAATTATTTCATAATTCGCCAAATTGGCACTTTTTGGCTATAATTGCAATAACTTTGCAATTATAGCCCAATCATACGATTTTATAATATATTTTTCCAGAAATTAATCATTTGTATTTTTAAAATACTAAGTAATCGTCTTACTTATTTTCTACGCATGAAATTCATTGTTATCATTAACAACTATTTTTTATAAATTTTTTTAATTAATTTACATGGGGTATTTAACATATAGCCACTTCCATTTCATTTATAATCTAATTAAGCCAGGCCCAAGTCTGATTAAAAATGGCCCAAATTCCCTAAGCCCAATACACTATCCTACCTGGCCCAATCCCTTGTCTAATCTGGACCGTTGATCACTTTTAATCAACGGTCCAGATCACCCTTTTCCTTAATTAACCCTACAGACTACCCCCATTCCCCTCTCATTTCTCTCTTTCACTCCGTCGTTACACATCTCTATCATCTCTCAAACTCTCTCTGCTAAACCTAACATCTCACCGGTCGTCGACTTGCCGGTAACTATGGTGGTCTCACCACCATCCCAACCTCCATGGCTCCTTCGGGTTATTGCTGCCTTGAGGTCCTCAAAGGAGCTAGAAGGCGGTTCACTCACCGCCCATGGTTTTCATGTCATTCGCAGGCCGTCCATGGCCATCTGAGTAAGATCCTCCCATCTTCGGCTAGAGCATGTGGTTTCTAAGCCGACTCTCTCTCTCTCTTTGGGTTCTCTCTCTGAAACCCTAATTTTAACACTGGATTTCTTAGATCTGCAATAGATCTGAGTCTATTCGAGTTATCTTTACTATTTTCTTAAAGATTTTTTTGATATTTTCTGAAGCATCTCTTCATCTTCAAACTAGGGTTTCTTAACCCCTTTTGAAAAAATGATTCTTCTTCTGACTTTATTGTTGTTCTATGATTTTCACTGTGTCTAAATGATTTGTTTAAGTTTTTCCTTCATCTGATTTTATTATGTTGAAAACCCTAAGTTTTTTGGTTTAATCTTTGGGTTCTGAGTTCGTCTTTACGGTTCGTTCTTTCAACTTGTTTTCATGTTTGGTTCTCATGAATCTGCTTCGATTAATCTGAGTATTTTGTGATCTCTACCCTATTATGTTCATTAGGGTTTCCGATTGTTGCTTCTTCCACCTATATAATGTCTATTCTGTTAAGTCATACTATGTTCTATGCGAATCCCTAATTTTGTGTGATTTTCACCCTATTTGGCTTACTAGGGTTTCTGATTCTGCCTATTATGTGCTTACCTCGCTAACTCTCAAATGTTTATGTGTATCAGTACTATATTGCAGTTTGAATCCCTGATTCTATGTGATATTTACTTTACCATGTCTATTAAGGTTCTAATTCTTGCCTTCTGCCTTGCTTATCATGTGTTTATGATGTGTTCCTATTTGAACCTTTGATTCCCTGTGATTGATACCTTTCACTAATCCCTTATGATGATTTCCCTGCTGATTTTCCGACCTTAGCTTATTTCTTGCCTTATTTTTATGGTCGACTATGTTGTCAAACTAATTCTCATTTTATTTCCTTAGTTAGAATCCTCTGAACCTAGCCTCAACTACATGTTCTATACTGGTATTGTGCTAAAATTATTTCCTTATTGTGCTATATTCCAGTCATATGGTATCTTTCCTTATTTATTGCATGTCTATTACCGTTCAAAGTTAACTCCTTAATTGAAGGAAGTACTTATATTGATCTTATGTTGATTGATTCTGATTCCCCAATCATTGCCTGAATTTGATTGTTACCTTATCCTACCTAGTTTCAAACTACTATATATGCTCTCTCTCATTGACACTACACAGACACGAACACATTAGTTCAAACCCTATCTCCTACACCCAAAGCTATCTGCTCTCTTTCTGTGTCACTTACTATTATTCTGAGTTAGCCGGCTGCAAGACAAGGCTAACTATTGTGCTCTCCTGCCCCCTTCACCTTTGTGTTTATTGTCCCTTTACTAGTATGCTCTGATTTTCAATTTAAGTCCAAATACCAATATGTTTCTTTTACTGCTTCAGTTTGTCATTTCCTGATCTGTTTCTATCTATTTTTTTGTTGTTCAACATGCAATTGAACTCTTTGCATCATCGCTTCATCTAGTATGCTAATTATGTCTTAAAGTTTTAGGATTAGCATGTTCTTATAAACTTGTAATCTGATTCAATATCACTCTATTATGTTTTGATGATTGTGTACTAGTAGCCTAGTTTTGGTATGCCTTATTGATTTGTTACCCTAAGTTGCCCTGATGCTATGCTTAATCATGTTTAGTGCTTCTATGTCCTCCCTACCGCTATGAAATCCTATACTATGTCATCTCCTAATCCCATGAACCCCCCTAAGCACTTATGATTCTGTGACTATGTTCTAATTAGCACTTCCGAATTCATGTCTCACTATTCACACTATTAGCTTCCCCTTAATTGCAAGAGACTTGTGTTTATTATATGTGTATTATGTGTCCCCAGTCCCCAATTATCCCTACGTGAAGGGTTGTTATTTGAGTATTGTTGAACCTGTTTGGGATCTGTGTTTGATATGTTGTTCGTTTGATTTCAGCACTCTTATCAAAATTGTTTTACTGCTAAAAAACTCTCTTATTTTATAAAACTATTGTAACTGAATCCCTTCTTTCAAATACTGCTTTCCTATTTAAACCCTTTTCAAAACTATGTCAAGCACTCTCACTCTACTCTTAGGTCCTTAGGTTCTGGCCCTCCATGTATGACTGCCTTGGGATTCCTATGAGATCCCTCTAAACTCTGATGCACTGGGGCTGGCCCTTCCACACTGCACTTACTTAATTATAGTTATGAAATCTGGGTGTGAGCACTGCCCGGGATCCCTTGAGGTCCTTAGGGAACTTTGACACACCCGGATATGAGAAAGGCCACGAAACATTTGGGCACTTGAGATTCTGGGAATCTGGCCTGCGTTTCAGGCTCCCTATAGTTTAACTTCTTCTTTTCCTTTATCCGTTTATGTAATTTATGCATGTGATGACCCAAGGGGTCATTTTATGAATTTAGACTCTGTTCTAAACTTATTAGCCATAGGAGATTAATTTTAACTACTTCAAATTTTGTGCGCACTCCGCGCGTGAAATCGGAAGCTTTTATGTGAAAATATAAGAAATAATAATTTTTAGAATTGAAAATTCGGTTCCAGTTGACTTGAGTCAACATTTTGAGTAAACGGACTCAGATCCGTATTTCGAAGATCCCGGGAGGTTCGTAGAAAAATATGGGACCCGGGCGTATGCTCGGAAATGAATTCCGAGGTCCCAAGCCTTAGAAATCAATTTTTAAAAGAAATTGTTTTGTTGAAATATTTATGATATAAAGAAAAGAATTAACATTTAAAATTATTGGTATCGGGCCCGTATTTTTGTTCTGGAGCCTGGTACAGATTTGTTATGATATTTAGGCCTTGCCTATGACATTTGGCAAAAAACGGAGTTCGTTTAACGTGATTCGGATATTCGGTTGAAAAGTTATGAACTATAAGTGTTCTTCAGGAAAATAATGAGTTTTTGAGGTTTAATTCGTTGTTTTACATGTTATTTCATGATTTGATCGCACGAGCAAGTCAGTATGATGGTTTTAGACTTGCGTGCATGTTTGATTTAGAGCCTCGAGGGCTCGGGTGAGTTTCAAATAGGTTTGGGTTGTGCTGTGCTCATTCTTTCTTATGCTTCGACATCGTTTCTTCAAGCATCAATGATATCATATTGAACAAATGATCTCTGATTTATGTTTTGAATGAAGTATTAGATCCGTATCGTAATTATGGACCCGTAGCAAAAAGAATCATCGAATTTGGACATCGTATGAGAGTTTTATGGGCATTTTACTAAGGTTGCCAGATTTTTTAGGTTAATTACGAAATTGCCCTTGACGGCGTATTAAAAATCTGCATAAATTGCAAATATTAAAACCTACATATCTCCTTTATTATAAGGCTAAATTGAGTGGTTCAAAATCCTAACTTGACTAGAATTTCACAAAGAATTCACTGGACACATAAAAATTGAGTTTCGGGATCGTTTGGCATGAAAAACGAGGCAGAATAACTGGCACGAAAAAAAAAATATATATATATATAACGGGCAGACTTCTTCTTCTTCAAATTTTTGAACCCCACAGCCCTAGGAACGAATTTCTTCACCGAATATCATCCCCAAGTTATAGTTAATCAATTCTAAACTTTACTCTTTCAATTACCCATTGTTTTTCATCACTTTTAAATCAAAAACTAAGAATTTTCATTGTAAAAATTGAGGGTTTGGGTAGAATTAGGAAATTTTATAAAAATCAAATCTTTACCTCGAATTAAGGGTGGATTTCAAAATTAATTATATATTTGGGTTCGTGGGTGAATGGGTAAATGTAATTTGGTCCGAACCCCGAGTTTAGACCAAGCGGGCCCGGGGTCGGGTTTTCACTTATTTTGAGAAAACTTAGGAAAAATTATATTTTTCAATAAAGTTAGCTCCTTTAGCATTAGTTAATGATATTAAGTTAATTGTGATTAGATTCGAGCAAGTTAGAGGTGAATTCAAAAGGAAAAGCAATAATTGAGCAGTGAGTGACCTGCGAAATTGAGGTAAGTGTGTGGTCTAACTTTCACTTGAGGGAATAGGAATCTCCACTTGTTTGCTATGTGAAATATATGGGCGTGGTGTATAGGTGAGGTGACGAGTATCTATGCACCTCCCATTTTTCTTGTTAAGCATGATCTTTTTCCCGTTCCCAACTTAATTGATTCTTGTCTTAATTGTTCTATGTCCATTATTGTTTCCATGACTACTTGGTCTTGTTATTTTATTGTTAGATATTGTTCTGGTTATTTTGAAAAGAGTATTGGTTGTTTTAGCTTGATTCCTTGTCGTACAAAACGGTTGAACGTTTTGGCATTGTTTTTACAAATTAATTATATATATGTATATGTTCCTGTTGGTTCCATTGTTGATAATATTGAGCAAGTGATGAGGAATGCAGTTTAACTGTTTTATGATTGTTGAGGTTTACATGGTTATTGGGTTTCAATTGATTGTTGTCAATTGTTGTGGCGAGTGTATTAAAAGTGTTGGTTGTTCTTTTGATTTTTATCATGGTACATAAAGACTGAGCTGGGTTGACAGCATTATGGTGTTTACATATATTCTGGTTGGTTTTATTGTTAAATGATATTGGTTAAAGCTTACGAGCTATACGGTTTTCTGTTTGAAATTGTGGAAATAAAAGTATTGTGAAAAGCTTGGCCTGAATTGTCAAAGTCTTATAAATAAAATAATATGATATGTCCGGTGGGAGCTGATTGCACGCCGCAACAAGGAGTGATAAGGGTGGATATGTGGGATCGGGTTGCACGCTGCAATAGGAGCAATAAGGGTGATATATATATATATATAGGGAGGAGCAATAAGGGTGGACATGTGGGATCGGATTGCACGCTGCAATAGGAGCAATAAGGGTGATATATATATATATATAGGGAGAAGCAATAAGGGTGATATATATATATATATATAGGGAGGAGCAACAAGGGTGGACAGGTGGGATCGGGTTGCACGCCACAACAAGGAGCGATAAGGGAGGACATTTATATTTTTATTGTTTATAAATTAAAGGCTGGAACACTCATTGTTTTATTGTCATTATTTCATATTCTGCTCTTTCTATTATTTAAAGTGAAACTTTTTTCGTTTTCAATTGTTGAGACATAAATATTGTGAAAGGCCTTAACTTAAATTGTGAAAATCCTTTTTATAAATAAAGAGATGTGATTGTCTGGTGGGAGCGGGTTGCACGCCTCAACAAGGAGTGATAAGGGTGGACAAGTGGGATCGGGTTGCACGCTGAAACATGAGTAATAAGGGTGATATATTTATAGGGGGGAGCAATAAGGGTGCACAGGTGGGAACGGGTTGCACACCGCTACAAGGAGAGATAAGGGAGGACATTTATATTTTCTTACTGATTTTCAAAGAAAAACAAAGATTTGAAAACTTACTATTTTATATTACTATTTTTCGTATTTTAGCACTACTTTTATCTAAATTTAAAGTTTGGAGCCTTGGAAATTATTTGAGAGTTGGTTATAACTGAGGCCTGCAAAAGGCGGCTGAGTTATTTCATTGTTGTTGCAGTACTTAATTAGTTGTTTAGATTTCCTTTTTGCTTTATATTTATTGTCTCAGTTATATTTTTCTTGTTCGTGTAGAATTGTTTTATTGCGTTATAGTATATATTAATGTCACAGGTTATATGTTGTTAATTCCCCGTCGTAGCCTCGTCACTACTTCGTCGAGGTTAGGCTCGACACTTACTCAGTTCATGGGGTCGGTTGTACTGATACTACACTCTGCACTCTTTTGTGCAGATCCAGGTATCGACCAACAATAGACATATTTAGAGCGGCTATTCATTTACTTGGAGACACGAGGTATATCTGTCGGCGTTCGTGGATCCCGATAGTCTTCTCCTATTTCCATAAACGCTGATTTATTTTATTCAGAACAGTTACACTATTTCCTTCAGCCCAATATTTGTAGTACTCTTTAGTAGTTCGTGAATTGTGACACCAGACCCTGGGTAGTCTTAGGGTTATTTATATAATTAGTTCGTGGTTCGTTTTTATTCAATCGTTTATTATTTCATCATTGGAAATCATTTAAATTAAGCTTACGTTAGATTTACTTATTGATGTTTAAGAAGATAATCAAAGGAAGTTAGCTACTCAATTCTAACATTGGCTTGCCTAGCAAGTGTGGTGTTAGGCGCCATCACGATCCCTAAGGTTGGGAATTTGGGTTGTGACAAGTTTGTATCAGAGCACTAGGTTGCTTAGGTCTCACAATTCACGAACAAGCTTAGTAGAGTCTGAAGGATCGGTACGGAGACGTCTGTACTTATCTCTCGGAGGCTATTGAGTTAGGAAACAACTCCATTTTTATTTCTACTCCATCGTGTGAATTTATTCTATCACGAATGAATAAACTTGTCTATTCTTGTCCTCTCACAAATCTTGACAACACGCAAAGCGTCTACATCCGGAAAAGATGAAGCCCCAATGATAACTACGACTAGAGGGAGAGACAGAAGCAGAGTTTAAACTAAAGCTCGAACATCAGCACCTATTGTACAGTTTCAAATGGATCTAGACGTGGAAGTTCTAGCCCAGTAAATACGTGTTGGACTAGCCCATATGCTAGAAGGATTTATAGCTACTTCAGTACTGCATAACAAGGGAATAGTTGAAAGCAACGGAGTTGATTTATATGAGGTGTGAAGTTTAACATTGTGAATTATCAGGCATTGTGACCTATGGCTTCGTGCCAAGTGGGGAAGTCCACTGTCAAGGAATAGATTGCGGGGTCATGTGTTATATTGATTTTGGCCTAGAATGTATAAGGCCTGAGAGTTTGTAAGAAATAAAGCTGGGACTAGCGATATGTCCGACTCCTTAATAATCCCATACCTCGGCACCACAGGAGTTATGTGAACAACTTTGAATCTACAGAAGGTCTACTCGACGTGGAAGTCACGGTTTCAGATTTTGGGGCGCTCCAGAAGGAGTACAGTGGTTAACAAGCTTCTAGACTATATGGTTCGTGCCAAGAATTATCTGAATAGAGCTCTACTTTTGGTCATTGTGTGTCAATATAGATGAGAGTTACCCCAAAAAAATAATGAAAAATATGAATAAATCAGGTAGCTCAGCAGTGTTGAGTCAACATAGTAAAAGAAGAAATTTGCCGCCGGTATTTGTGGCAAGCCTATGAAGAGGACGACCAGCCAACGCAACATCAACTACTTGACTCAGTTCTCATAAATGCTTTTGAAAGAGTTTGTTTCTTAGACTCTCCATAATGTGTGGCACATAGAGTTTGAACGGTTGCGTCAGGCCACCATCACAGTGTCAGGACATGCCATCAGGTTTTTATAAGTTAGCCCGTCACACTCCTACTTCGGTTCATATAGCCGGATAAGAAGTTCACAGACTCATTAAAGGACTCAAATATGATTGTAAAATTTTGGACGACTCAGGGCAGGTTGATACTTCATTTCGGGTAGTGGTAGAAATTTTCCTAGGCTTGGGAGAGTCATATTTCATCAGAACACTCAGGCTACGTGCCCCATTGAAGTTATAATTCAATTTACATGAACAACTAGAGAAAAAGGGGTCAGAATGTCGAAGGTGGAAGTTAGATTCCTAGAGGTGGAGACCCAGCCAATTGATATATTTTCTATGGTATGGCTGAGGTCGTTATATCAAATGATGCCATTAATATAACAATCTCTAGTTATTATAAAGTGATGATTTCTTGAACTTTAATCGGTTATGCGTATCTAATAAAATTATTCAAATATGCTCCACTCTCGAGTGAGCTTCGTAACTCAAAAAAAAAATCTACTTATGGGAATACTTGTATTGAGAAATTCTATGGAGATAACTGTGTCTATCATCACATGTTGTAATTTTGTTTAACGAAAAATATTTAAAGGAAGAAAAGGGAAGGTTTCGAGTGGCACGATGCACATGTTGCTTGTAATTCAGAATTGAGGACGAGATCCACGCATTGTAATATGATTTGAGATGTTTAAATCGGGCTACGAGCTGCAGTGGAAGTTATGTAAGGACGAGGTCCTTTTGATGGAAATCCTTGTGTTTAAATTCTCCTGTGTGAATTAAAATTTTGTTATAGTACTACTGGTCATGCCTGTTAGGCTTATTCAACAATTCATGTATAAAATAATGATGATGATCATAAGAATAAATGAATAAATAATAACACTAAAAGTAATACTAATAATAATTAAATAAATAAAGAAATAAACTAATTAATTAACTGTGTATAATTTGCCAAATCCGTGTCAAAATTATTGAGCTTTGACCTACAAGGTAGGTGCCCCGCCCAAGTGGCATTAAATGAGACAAGTTAAGTCGGGTATATAATTATGAGGTCTTCATGAATCACACCTCATCATTAGTATTGTGAAGGTTGAAAGAGGATTATTGTTAACGTGAAGCTGTTGATAATTCCATAATTGGCTATGAACTACTATTAAGAAAATAGAGGCGCTGAGTATGGGCAGCCTTGTGTATGTTCCAGTTGCTGAGAGGCTGTTATCTTCAAACATTTAGACATTGGCTAATCAGTTCGTGCGGTTGTATATTTCCTCCAGCAGTGTTCTAGCTCGTTCAGTCGCTCGGTCTTCTCTAATCGAGCATATCCGGAAGGGGCAGGATGGTGACCCACATTTGGCTGTTCTTAGGGACATAGTTCGGCACGGTGATGTCAAGCAGGTTATAGTTGGAGATGATGTTGATTTGAGGATGCATGGTCGGTTATGTGTGCCTAATGTTGATGATCTTCGTGAGATAATCCTTGAGGAGGCTCACAGTTCTAAGTATTCTATTCACCCAAGGGCAGCTAAAATGTACTAAGATTTGAGACCGCATTATTGGTGGAGAAGGATGAAAAAGGACATTGTGGCGTATGTGGCTCGTTGCTTAAATTGTCAGCAAGTAAAGTATGAGCATCAGAGACCTGGTGGTTTACTTCAGCAGATAGAGATTCCTGAATGGAAGTGGGAGCATATCACTAAAGACTTCGTTGTTGGACTCCCACGGACTCAGAGGAAATTTGACCCAGTTTGGGTTATTGTGGATAGGCTGACTAAATCAGCACATTTCATTCCTTTGCAAGTACTTATACTTTAGAGCGGTTGGTTGAGTTATATATTTGGAGATAGTTTTCCTTCACAGTGTGCCCGTGTCTATCATTTCAGATCGAGGTACGCAGTTTACTTCGCACTTTTGGAGGGCAGTTGAGCGTGAGTTAGGTACCCGAGTTGAGTTGAGTACAACATTTCACCCTCAGACTGACGGACAGTCTGAGCGTACCATTCAGATATTGGAGGATATGCTCCGCTCTTGTGTTATTGACTTTGGAGGTTCGTGGGATCAATTGTTGCAGTTAGCGGAGTTTTCTTATAATAATAGTTATCAGTCGAGCATTCAGATGGCTCCCTATGAGGCATTATATGGTAGACGGTGTAGATCGCCAGTTGGATGGTTCGATCCTGATATTGGGTACAGATTTAGTGCAGGAGGCCTTAGATAAGGTCAAGATTATTCAGGAAAGGCTTCGTGCAACTCAGTCTAGGCAAAAGAGTTATGCCGATCATAAGGTTCGTGATGTGGCATTCATGGTTGGAGAGAGAATATTGCTTTGGGTATCGCCCATGAAGGGTGTTATGAGGTATGCAAAGAAGGGTAAGTTGAGCCCTAGGTATATCGGGTCATTTGAGATTCTAGATAGAGTGGGGGAGGTAGCGTATAGACTTGCGTTGTCTTTAGGGTTATCCTCAGTTCATCCTGTATTCCATGTGTCTATGCTCCGGGAATACCATGGTGACCCATCCCACATGTTATACTTTAGCTCTGTCCAATTGGAAAAAGACTTGACTTATGGGGAGGAGCCGGTAGCCATTTTTGACAGGCAGGTTCGTCGGTTGAGGTCTAAGAGTTGTCCTTCAGTTCGAGTGCAGTGGAGAGGCCAGCCTGTTGAGGCAGCTACTTGGGAGTCCGAGTCGGACATGCAGAGTAAATGTCACGCTTGTTTGCAAATTTAGGTAATCTTCTATGTCCGTTCGAGGATGAATGTTTGTTTTAGAGGTGGAGATTGTGATTACCCAAGGGGTCATTTTATGAATTTAGACTCTGTTCTAGACTTATTAGCCATAAGAAAATTAATTTTAACTACCTCGATTTTTGTGCACAGTCCGGGCGTGAAACCGAAAAGCTTTTATGTGAAAATATAAGAAATAATAATTTTTAGAATTGAAAATTCTGTTCCAGTTGACTTGAGTCAACATTTGAGTAAACGGACTCGGATATGTGTTTCGAAGATCCCGGGAGGTCCGTAGAAAAATAGACCCGGGCGTATGCACGGAAATGAATTCCGAGGTCCCAATCCTTAGAAATCAATTTTTGAAAAAAATTATTTTGTTGAAATATTTATGATATAAAGAAAAGAATTAATGTTTAAAATTATTGGTATCGGGCCCGTATTTTGGTTCTGGAGCCCGGTACAGATTTGTTATGATATTTAGGCCTTGCCTGTGGATGTTGGCAAAAAACGGAGTTCGTTTAACGTGATTCGGACATCCGGTTGAAAAGTTATGAGTTATAAGTGTTCTTAAGGAAAATAATGAGTTTTTGAGGTTTACTTGGTTGTTTTACATGTTATTTTCATGATTTGATCGCACGAGCAAGTATGTATGATGCTTTTAAACTTGTGTACATGTTTGATTTAGAGCCCCGAGGGCTTGGGTGAGTTTCAAATAGGTTTGGGTTGTGTTGCGCTCGTTCTTTCTTATGCTTCGAAATCGTTTCTTGAAGCATTAATGATATCATATTGAACAAATGAGCTCTGATTTATATTTTGAATGAAATATTAGATCCGTATCGTAATTATGGACCCGTAGCAAAAAGAATCATCGAATTTGGACATCGTATGAGGGTTTTATGGGCATTTTACTAAGGTTGCCAGATTTTTCAGATTAATTACGAAATTGCTCTTGACGGCGTATTAAAAATCTGCACAAATTGTAAATATCAAAACCCTACATATCTCCTTTATTATAAGGCCAAATTGATTGATTCAAAAGCCTAACTTGACTAGAATTTCACAAGGAATCCATTGGACACATAAAAATCGAGTTTCGGGATCATTTTACACGAAAAACGAGGCAGAATAACTGACAGAAAAATATATATATAACGGGCAGACTTATTCTTCTTCAAATTTTCGAACCCCACAGCCCTAGGAACAAATTTCTTCACCAAATATCATCCCCAAGTCATAGGTAATCAATTCTAAACTTTACTCTTTCAATTACCCATTGTTTTTCATCACTTTTAAATCAAAAACTCAGAATTTCATGGTAAAAATTGAGGGTTTGGGTAGAATTAGGGAATTTTATAAAAATCGAATATTTACCTCGAATTGAGGTCGGATTTCGAAATTAATTATATATTTGGTTTCGTGGGTGAATGGGTAAACGTAA
This sequence comes from Nicotiana knightiana, assembly GCA_005239525.1. NCBI lineage: Eukaryota > Viridiplantae > Streptophyta > Magnoliopsida > Solanales > Solanaceae > Nicotiana > Nicotiana knightiana. Next base: position 6,613 of record MDKJ01279472.1, on the reverse strand, counting down.
TTTGGTCTGAACCCTGAGTTTAGACCAAGCGGGCCCGGGGTCGGGTTTTCACTTTTTTCAGAAAACTTAGGAAAAATTATATTTTTCAATAAAGTTAGTTCCTTTAGCATTAGTTAATGATATTAAGTTAATTGTGATTATATTCGAGCAAGTTAGAGGTGAATTCAAAAGGAAAAGCAATAATTGAACAGTGAGTGAACTACGAAATTGAGGTAAGTTTTTGGTCTAACTTTGACTTGAGGGAATAGGAATCTCCACTTGTTTGCTATGTGAAATGTATGGGCGTGGTGTATAGGTGAGGTGACGAGTATCTATGCACCACCCAATTTTCCTGTTAAGCATGATACCTTTCCCGTTCCCAACTTAATTGATTCTTGTCTTAATTGTTCTATGTCCATGATTGTTTCTAGGACTACTTGGTCTTGTTATTTTATTGTTAGATATTGTTGTGGTTATTTTGAAAAGAGTATTGGTTGTTTTAGCTTGATTCCTTGTGGTACAAAACGGTTTAACGTTTTGGCATTGTTTGTACAAATTATTTATATATATGTATATGTTCCTGTTGGTTCCATCGTTGATAATATTGAGGAAGTGATGAGGAATGCAGTTTAACTGTTTTATGATTGTTGAGGTTTACGTGGTTGTTGGGTTTCAATTGATTGTTGTCAATTGTTGTGGCAAGTGTATTAAAAGTGTTGGTTGTTCTTTTGATTTTTATCATGGTACATAAAGACTGAGTTGGGTTGACAGAATTACGGTGTTTACATATATTCTGGTTGGTTTTATTGTGAAATGATATTGGTTAAATCTTACGAGCTATACAGTTTTTTGTTTGAAATTGTGGAAATAAAAGTATTGTGAAAGGCTTGGCCTAAATTGTAAAAGTCTCATAAATAAACTAATATGATATGTCCGGTGGGAGCGGGTTGCACGCTGCAATAAGGAGTGATAAGGGTGGATAGGTGGGATTGGGTTGCACGCCGCAACAGGACCAATAAGGGTGATATATATATAGGGAGGAGCAGTAAAGGCGGACAGGTGGGATCGGGTTGCACGCCACAACAAGGAGCGATAAGGGAGGACATTTATATTTTTATTGTTTATAAATTAAAGGCTGGAACACTCGATGTTTTATTTTCATTATTTCATATTTTGCTCTTTCTATTATTTAAAGTGAAACTTGTTTCAATTTCAATTGTTGAGACATAAATATTGTGAAAGGCTTTAACTTAAATTGTGAAAATCCTTTTTATAAATAAAGAGATGTGATTGTCTGGTGGGAGCGGTTTGCACGCCGCAACAAGGAGTGATAAGGTTGGACAGGTGGAATCGGGTTGCACTCCGCAACAGGAGTAATAAGGGTGATATATTTATAGGGAGGAGCAATAAGGGTGGACAGGTGGGAACGGGTTGCACGCCGCAACAAGGAGAGATAAGGGAGGACATTTATATTTTTTTACTGATTTTCAAAGAAAATTAAATATTTGAAAACTTACTATTTTATATTACTATTTTTCATATTTTAGCACTACTTTTATCTAAAGTTAAAGTTTGGAACCTTGGAAATTATTTGAGAGTTGGTTATAATTGAGGCCTGGAAAAGGCGGCTGAGTTATTTCATTGTTGTTGCAGTACTTAATTATTTGTTTAGATTTCCTTCTTGCTTTATATTTATTGTCTTAGTTATATTTTTCTTGTTCGTGTAGAATTATTTTATTGCGTTATAGTATATATTATTGTCACAGGTTATATGTTGTTAATGCCCCGTCGTAGCCTCGTCACTACTTCGTCGAGGTTAGGCTCGACACTTACTCAGTACATGGGGTCGGTTGTACTGATACTACACTCTGCACTCTTTTGTGCAGATCCAGGTACCGACCAACAATAGAGATATTTAGAGCGGCTATTCATTTATTTGGAGACACGTGGTATATATGTTGGCGTTCGTATATCCCGAGAGTCTTCTCCTATTTCCATAAATGCTGTTTTATTTTATTCAGAACAGTTACAATATTTCTTTCGGCCCAGTATTTGTAGTATTCTTTAGTAGTTCGTGAATTGTGACACCAGACCATGGGTAGTCTTAGAGTTATTTATATAATTAGTTCGTGGTTCGTTTTTATTCAATTGTTTATTATTTTATCATTGGAAATCATTTAAATTAAGTTTACGTTAGATTTATTTATTGATGTTTAAGAAGATAATCAAAGGAAGTTAGCTACTCAATTCTAACATTGGCTTGCCTAGCAAGTGTGGTGTTAGGCGCCATCACGATCCCTACGGTTGGGAATTTGGGTCGTGATAGTGTAGCTGGTCTATTATAATTATTGTAAATGAATATTGCGGATGGCTCGTAAAGTTGGGAGGGTAGCCATATAGTTCTGTTAACATCATCGGGTAGAAATCATGTTTTAAGTTTTACATTGTTTCTATCTGCATTAGAATCCATGTATAGGACCAGCATGTTCATTCAAACCATGCCAAGCATGCACTAGATACCATGTTCCTAGGATCTCATGTCTACTGTTTCAGCATCTCATCCATGCTTTATGTTTATCGCTTAGAAATCCTGCTCCTAGGACAATAAACAACGTTAACATAAAAGTTGTTAATCCTGTGCATTCAAAATCATGTCCCAATCATCCTATAATTCTTTGTGCATTTTAGAAATCATGCTTTAGGAATCCTGTGCATCCTGAAATTATGTCTTAGCCATCCAGCATTTACATGTGAATATTAGATACCGTGCTCTAGGATTTCTCTTACATCTACTTAACCATGCCTAGTTTAACTACTGACTCACCAAAAAGGTAGAAATAGTGTCACATCTAATTGTCCTTTTCTTAATAAAACTAGTAACAATCTCTGAATAATCGTATCATTAGAACAGTATGCTTTTAGATAAAACAACTTCTGAACTATTTTTAACAATTCTGGTAATTACTACGCACAACCCCACACCTAGGAAAGCCTTAGGTAATCAATCTCTTAAAAAAGTGAATATTGTTTACTGTCTAAAGGATAACAGGTTTTAAAAATCAGTAGGCAAACTGATTAGGTCCTTGCTATTGAGTTTATAAATAAAGTTGCGTACTTTTGTGCATTGGTATTCACTTAGATATCCTGTCTTAGGATTCTGTCTAATAAAAATGCCTCTTGTTTGGGTTTAAGATGTGCTGCTTATGTGCATTATCTGTGGAGGTAAATCTGAGCCTTTTAACTGCTTTTTCCTGCATTTATTTGTAAAGTCCTATTTGTTCTTGCCTGTCGCTTAGAATTTTATCCTCTTAACCTTAGGAGTTTTGTCTAGAACTGCCTATATTTAGAGGTCCTAAATTCCTCCAGGGCCATTACAGAGGGACGGGTAACAGCACGCATAGAGGTCGTTAAATAAACTCGCTTAATAACCGCTAAGGGGTGGGAAGGGTATACATGGATATGATAGCAGGTGCGCTAATGCAACATGTAGCCCCTCATAGAGTTGTAATTACCGAGCATTACACTGATGTGATCCTATAGGATAAAAAACCTAGGACCCTCTATCCCTTACATATGTGTGTTTAGATCATAACTCTTTCAAAACCTTATATGTGTGCCTAGACTCTAAATCTTTTAATCTTTAGCACATATGTGTGCTTAGACTGCGAATCTTCTCAAATACCTTTATTTACCTATGTGCTTTTATTGCTTATGTGCTACCTGTTTCAGTAAGTGTGTTTGGCCGGGAACCACAATTGTGGACTTCGAGGGGTGCCTAACACCTTCCCCTTGAAGTAATTTCAAGCCCTTACCCTGTCTCTGGTTTATCTAATCTGTGTTTGTAAATAACCTTTAGTAGGTTCCCTAAGGCACCCTAAAATCGGTAGGTGGCGACTCTTCAATTCCTTATCCCTTTCCCAAAAGCAAACGAGTGGTCCCAATAATGTCGAATACCCTGACCGATCCGAAAGGGGAGGAAAGAGGGGGGCACGACAGCATGGCAACTCCGCTGGGGATTTATCTAGGCTTTTACCATTTCAAACAGCTTTGTGAACGTGTCTTTACTTTGTTAATACTTGTGACTTCCCTTTCCCCCTTTATGTGCCATTCATTGTTTATCTCTTTCAAGTATTTATTCCTTTCAGAATCAAAACTGACATGTTTCTTTTTTTTTCCTTTGTAACTGCTTTTCAATTACAACATTTGTATTTACCGCTTTCATAACGTGCAAATACATGACAACATGCTTTTATTGCTCATTTATTGTTGCATAATCATGATCAACATCATATTCCACTCATGCCTATACAAATCCTATAGAAACTCTTGATGATTGTTTGCACCCATCCATTTTATATCACCCCTAAATTTGGAAAGACTTATTTATGGTAAAACTAGTCGATAAGCGGTGGAGTCGACGATTCCGTGTCTTTCCCCCTCAAGTTGTCCACTTGAGGATACCAGTCTAAAACCCCATAGAAACCTTACTCTGTTATATTGTGCATGCATCATGGTCAAACCTAGCCGGGTTAACGTGTCGTCCGCACAATAACCCTTTAATACAGCCTTATCCAAAAGTCCACCGGGTTTTTCATAATCCCAACGGACACAGTCACATTCTGTGCATTTATTTGGAGAACTAAATACATACATGCTAATAATAAGTGTATAAATAGTTGAGTCTGACGGGGGTAAGGGTCTAGCCTTATCTATTTTGCCGAAAATGAGGCATGAAGTCCCCAGGTTCGGCATGGTCCAAAGAATACCACCACTATTGCTGGATTGGTGGGAAGACCTCTCGCCCAGTGACAAAGACCATGTGAAGAGGGTCCTCGGGAACCAAACAAAATGTTGATCGAAGCAGCCCCTATGTTCTGGGACAGAGAAAGGTCTGTGTTCCGTTTTGGCAACATAGAAATGACCCCGCTCTTGGAGGAGATAGGGGGATTTGCGGGATTACCTTGGGACAGTCCAGGTTTGTTGGTATCGGAGAACCGTGCCGCTAGGGGGTTCTTGAAAATGATGGGTTTGAAGAAGAACGATGGTTTAGAGTGTCTGACAGAGTCCTACATAGGTTTTGATTATCTCTATGAACGATAAGGCCATAGCAAATCCTATCGTATCTTCCACGACGAGTTCTCTATTACTTCCTTGGGTCATATTCACCGCAGGGTTTTTGTGTTCGTTGTTTTCTTCCTGGGTCTGATGGTGTTTCCAAGAAAGGAGACCAGATTCACACTATACTGGCTATGGTAGCCAAAACGTTAATGGAAGGGATCGAAGGGAAAACATATACCATTGTCCCTATGATCATATCAGACATATACCGAGTCTTGGACCACTGCCAGAAGGGGGAAAACACTTTGAGGGTTGCAATCTGCTACTACAGGTTTGGTTATTGGAGCATCTCTAGAGAGGCCAATATCGTCAGGAACTTCCACGAAGGGCGTGGAATGATCATATAGCCTTCCACCACCCTAAGAGGATGACCTATATCCCTGATAGGTTTGCTCAACCAGAAAATGCTATAGAATGGGCGCAGTTTTTTGATAATTTGACCGAGGACCAGGTTCAATAGATGTTCGAATGGTTCCTTACCAGTGAATTCATCATCAGATCGAGGGACGCTCCACACCTGGTGTTGATTGGTTTAAGGGGCATATATCCCTATGTTCCCATCAGGTTCATGAGACAGGCAGGTAGAAAGCAAGTTATACCGCGAGTCTCTAAAATGAGTCATTACAGGGAAGATTTTCAAGATGACGATATCCCGTACAAATGTGAAGCTCAGCATCTGTAGCACCTCAAGGTTATTGTAGAAAAGGACACCATCAAGCCCGACAGATACCACGTACGGCATGTACTCTTCTACCTATCATGGTTGGAAGATAGCATAGCAAGGATAGTTAAGCCAGGCATCAGCAGAAACAGGGTCATAGACGAAGCGGCAGAGGCTCAGGTGAAATACAATAATCTACGCAAAAGGGTTTGTCAGTCCGAGGCCGAGCATCTGGAGCAACACAAGACTAATATGGAACTGATCAATGAGTGGAAGGAAAGGGCCGTCAAATCTAGTGAAAGGTCGGAATATTTGGAGCAGGGTTTGATGGAGCTAGAAGCAAAGACAAAAAAAAGGGTCGCCGACTGCCAGAATGCTGAGGGAAACGAAGGAGGGCATTTAGAAACGGTATACATGTTATTGGGCATGCACGACCTGGGGAACCTGATTGACAGAACCAAGAAAACCAAGCCCGAGGAAGGTCCTTCAGGGATTAAGTAGTCTAGGTTTCCTTTTCATTGCTTTTACCAATGTAATAAGGCCCAGTGCCATTAGTGACTTTATTTCCTGCTCATTATTTTAGTGTCGTTTTGGACTCGTCTATTTTACATTAATGAAACGAGGCATTTTTGCATCTAAGTTCTCCAAAATCAACTTGTCTCTAGGCCTACCTTTGGCACAACGAGGCTCCCAAATTAGGACACGCTTTTATTCTTGCACTATGTGTTTAAATACTGCAATATTTTCTCATGATCCTTACTGACTTGGGTACTTTTTATTTTTTGTTTTTGTTTTCTTTTGATTATTCCCCTCCCCAAAGGTTGGTTCGTGCATTTTGGCATCATCATCATATCA
>ML421117.1:48078-76234 GCA_005239525.1 Nicotiana knightiana | reverse complement strand
ATTAAAGCACATAAAATTCAAGGGATATAATGCTTAAAATCACGAATTCTAGCCACTCATCAGCATTCCGATCAAAACATAGTAATAATCTTTAAAACATGAAATATCATATGATTTAGAATCAAATACGCAACTCAATAGTTTCCACGGGATGGACCAAGTCACAATCCCCCTATCAGTGCACGCCACATACTCGTCATCCAGCTTGTGTGTCACTCCAAAAATAGTAAGAAAATACGAAGTCCGGGGTTTCATACCCTCAGGACAAGATTTACAGTCATTACTTACCTCAAACCGGCCCGAAAACTACTCCGCGATACTCTTGCCCCTCGAATCGGCTCCCAAATGCTCCGAATCTATTCAAAACCAGATTAATAACATCAAATTATGCTAGAGAGACGAAACTCATTCAAAAATTATTACAATTAGGCACAAATCTCGAAATATGCCAAACCCGACCCCTGGTCCCACGTCTTGGAATTCGAAAAAAATCACAAAGCCGGAATTATTATCCTCCCACGATTCTATACATACCAAGAACATCAAAATCAGACCACAATAGCCCCTTCAATTACTCAATTAAACTCTCTAATTTCCCATGCCCTAACTTCCCCAATTTTGGGTTTAAATCCCACAAATTTAAGGTTTAATCACTTAGAAATCAACATAGAATCGAGTTTTGAAGTCAAGAATCTTACCTCCAAACATTTCCCCTTTGATTCCCTCTTTAATCCCTCTCAAAAGCATCAAAAATCGCCCAACAATGGTGAAAAATGGCTAAAGGTCATAGATATGGCCTTTTAAATACACTGCCCAGCACTTATATTTGTCCTCAGTGCGTTCGCGTCACCAGGAACGCGTTTGCGAAGCTCAAAAAATTTCCCCTCTATGTGATCGCATACTCCCCAACGCGTTCGCATAGAGTAACTAAACAGCCCAGCCCCATACGCCTCACACCCTTATGCGATCGCATAGTACATATACCATTACCCCATGCGATCGCCACTTCCCAAATTCCGCATAGACCAAAAATCCTACTGCTTCAGACCAAGCCTATGCGATCACATACATACCCTTGCGATCACATAGAAGAAAACCAGACCTAAACACCAGCAAAAATCTGCCAACTCTTAAGTCCAAACATAGATCCGTTAACCACCCAAAACTCACCCAAGGCCCTCAGGACCTCAACCAAACATACAAACACGTCCCATAACCTTATTCAAACTTAGTCGAGCCTTCGAAACACCAAAAACAACGCTAAAACATAAAGATCACATCGGATTCAAGCCTAGGATCTTTGAGATTTCTAAATTTCACCAGTGATGCCGAAATCACCCAAAACATGTCCGATGACCTGAAAATTTGCACACGTATCCAAAATGACACTATGAACCTGCTCCAACTTCTAGAATTCCATTCGGACCCCGATAGCCTATTTTCCACTGCCGACCGGAAATCGCCAAAAAACTCAATTTCGCCAATTCAAGCCTAATTCTACTCTGGACATCAAAACCACATCCGAACACACTCATAAGTCCCAAATCACTTAACAAAGCTATCCGATCCATAAAACTACATTCCGAGGTCGTTTACCAATAAGTCAACTCTCAGTTGACTTTTTCAACTATTAAGCTAATTTAAGAGACTAAGTGTCTCAGTTCTTACCAAAACCACTCCGAACCCGAACCAACCGACCCCAACACATCATAAACAGACTAAAAATGCAGGACAAGGAAAAAACAAAAATAACGGGGTTAATCTCACGGAACTACCGGCCGAGTCGTTACAGAAGCTAGACAAGATAAGTCTGGAAAAATAAAGAATAATAATCATGACCATATGAATGTATGTGGGTATGTAAATGGTAAGAGACCATATAATAGTCTTCAGCCTGGTGGTCATGGCAAAAGAGAGAACAATATGGGTTCTCAAAACAATCCTTCAAGAGGCAAAAGAGGTAACTGCCACCACTGTGGCGTGAAAGGTCATTGGAAATTTGAATACCGTGCACCTGAGCATTTTGTCAGGCTTTATCAAAACTCCATCAAAATAAAGGCAACTAATTTTGGAGGATTTTCTGCTAATGCTCCAGTGGAGTCTCACTTAACCTTTAAAAATGATTTTAAGGCAGGGCCTTCAAACAAAAATGATGACGATGTCGAGGCAAATCTTGCTTTGAATGATGATGATTTTGAAGGCCTCCATGATCTTACTAACTTGGAGGTTGAACACTTCTTTGGAGATCAAAACTAAAGTTTGATCATTTTACTGGGGAATGCAATTATGTTATTTTTATTTTCAGTATTTTTTTTGTCTCGTTCTAAAGTTGTTTTTATTTTCAAGTAATTATTAAGTTATATTATATTATTTATAGTTTTTTTTCATATTTCTCATAGTGTACTTTTTTTGTTTATGAAGAAAATAAAATTCCCCATTATTCAATTGGATCTAAGACGAGTAATGAAGATTTATGCCTTTTGGATAGTGCTACAACTCACACAATATTAAGAGAAAAGAAATTTTTCTCTTATGTGGTTATGAAAAAGGCATATGTTAATACAATATATGGTAGTACAAAGTTAACTGAGGGCTCTGGTAGAGCAGCCTTATTACTACCTGGATGAACGATATTAACTATTAATAATGCATTGTATTGTAGTAAGTCTCAACGAAACTTGTTGAGTTCGCCAAAGTGGCTATCATGTTGAGACCTCTAACGAAGGAAAGGTTGAATACCTTTATATTACTAGAATAAAAGCGTGACAAAAAAGTGTGCACGAAAAATTAACCGCATTTTCTTCTGGATTGTACCACATAAACGTTGATGTGGTTGAATCATATGTCATAGTAAACAAAAGGTTTACAACTTCTAATTATCACGACCCAAAATCCAATAAAGGTCGTGATGGCACCGGACACCACTGTCAGGCAAGCAAACACTAAATAGTAAATTAAAATTTTTAATTTAGTATTTTGAAATAATTTCTTTTTCATTACATTAAACAATAAATAATGAATTTCACCGAGTAAATAATGATGTCTTTAACAAATTCAATACTGGATAAATCTCATAGTCATCCCAGAACCTGATGTCACAAGTGCATGAGTAATTTATAGGAAACAAATTTAATACATAACAGTCCGGAATACAAATTAGACAATAGAGAAAATACAATACAATACAATACTCTGAAAGAGACTCCGCTGGTTGCGGGTCATCTCGAGAGGTACAACTCATGCAAGTCTCCATATGAACCATGTCGCTGCACCAAACTACGACACTAGACATATTTGTGTCTGTGCAACAAAATGTACAGCAAGTGTAGTATGAGTACAAAAAACAATGTGTACTCAGTAAGTATCCCGCCTAACCTTGAAGAAGTAGTGACGAGAGGTCGACTTTCGACACTTACTAATGGTCCAATAATAAAATACCAAAATGTGAAAAGTACGAATTTTATAAGATGATTTCAAACTCGATAAGCATGAAGCAAGTAAAAAATTCTTTTAATAATAAGGGTCTTTCCAAAAATTCATATTTCATCATTTAACAATTTGACTCAGGCCAAGGAAGAAATATCATTTTTCATAAATTTACAAGGCAAACAGCAAAAGCATGCGCAAATCATGTCGAGGTCGTACGCCCCGATCCTACAATATTTAAAATGTGCACTGCCAGAGGGTCGAATGGCGCGAATCATAGATGCATCTGTTACATGCGACGCAGGTACTCATAGATACACACATTCAAACAGTTAATCAAGAGTTCATCGGGAAAACAATTACGCAGTGAATTTACAATTTCTCTTATAACGGTTAAGAAAATGATGTTCAATTTTTGAAATTAATTTTCCAAGTTCGATATGATTTAAGCATTTTAAATTGAAAATAAAGTTACAAGTAAGCATGCTTTTGGATCCTAGACTACCCGGACTTAAGCATTATAGTAGCTACGCACGGACTCTCATCACCTCGTGCGTACTAGCACCTCAAACAGTAGCACAAAATTAATTATTTCACTTATGGGGACAATTCGCTCTTACAAGATTAGGAAGGATACTTACCTCGCTCTGAAGTTCCATAACTGGCTTCCAAACGCTTCTGATGACTCAAATTGATGCACAACGCCCTAAAACTAGTCAAATATTGAGAAATTCCATAAATATATATACTTTAATACTAATTATAATCCTATTTACAACCATTTCCAACTCCACTTGAAAAGTTCATAAAATCACCCACGGGCCCACGGGCCCGGGTTTAGGAAATTTTCAAAAATAAACTTTACCCATAACCTCACGAACTCAAATATATAATTGATTTCCAATTCCATGTCCAAAATCATGGTCAAAATCCAAAATACCAAATTCTAGGTATTCTACCAAAACCCCACAATTTATACTAATTTCCATGTTCCAATCCATGTATAATTCAAGTATTTAACTCACAAATGGAAATAAACCACTTAACTAGAATTTCTTGATGAAAATCTCCCCTTGAAGCTCTCCAAAATCGTCCTATGAAAAATGGGAGAAAAATGAGCCAAGACCCATTTATAAAACCCTTCTGCCCAGCGACATTTCCGCACCTGCGAAACAGTAGCCTCATTCGCGCATCCTCTTCTGTGGTGCCTCCTTCGCACCTGCACTCGTTTCCGCTTCTACGGCCTCCAGCCTCGCACCTGCGCGCCGGCAGGTGCGCCCAAGTGTCCACGCCTGCGGCTCCCCAGCTTCAGTCCAATCTCGCATCTGCTAGTCGTACGCCACACCCGCGTCTCTCGCACCTGCGGCCCTTATTTCACAGGTGCGATTGCACCAAATATAAGTTGCTTCAACCCTCCCTCAAATTTCATTTTCGATCCGTTAACCACCCGGAATCCACCCGAGGCCCCCGGGACTCCGCCCAATCACACCAACCAGTTCCAAAGCATAATGCAGACCTGCTCGAGGCCTCAAATCACATCAAACAATGCCAAAATCACGAATCGCGCTCAAATTCGAGCTTAATGAACTTTAGAACTTCCAAGTTCCACATTTGATGCCGAAACCTATCAATTCTCGTCCGATTGACCCCAAATTTTGCACACACGTCACATTTGATATTATGGACCTACTCCAACTTCCGGAATCGGAATCCAACCTCGATATCAAAAAGTCCACTTCCAGTCAAACATCTCAAAAACCTCCAAATTTCTAACTTCTTCCAAATGATCCCGAAATGACCTACGGACCTCCAAATTCATATCTGGATGCGCTCCGAATACCAGAATCATCATACGGTGCTATTCCCAAACTCAAAATTCCCAAGTGGACATCACTACCATTGAAATGCACTTCAATAAAAATTTATGAATTTCTTCCAAAATGCCAACTTCAAAACCTAAAATGCTCCCGGGTCATCCAAAACCCGATCCGAACATACGCCCGAGCCCGAAATCATCATAGGAACCTGCTAGAAACTTCAAATCCCGAATTCGAGGCCTATTACTAAAAAAGCCAACCTTAGTAAATTCTTCTCAGCTTAAAGCTTCCAAAATAAGAATTCTCTTTCCAAATCAACTCTGAACCTCTGAATTTGTAGTTCCGACCTCACGTACAAGTCACATTACCCGAAGTGAAACTGCTCATTGCCTCAAACTGCTGAATGATGCGCTAGAGCTCAAAACAATCGATCGGGTCGTTACACTAATGATTTTATCATTTGTCATGACATATTAGGCCATCCCGGTTGTAACATGATGCGCAGAATAATAGAGAATTCAAATGGGCACACATTGAAGAACAAGAATATTCTTCAATTTAAGGAATTCTCTTTGCTTCTTGTTTTCGAGGAAAATTGGTTATTAAACCATCAGCAGCTAAAGTTGGTATTGAATCCCCTGCATTTATAGAACGTATATAGGGTGATATATGTGGGCTTATACACCCTCCATGCGGACCATTCAAGTATTTTATGATCTTGATAGACACATCTACAAGATGGTCACATGTGTGCTTATTATGAACTCGTAATATGACATTTGCGAGATTGTTTTCCCAATTAATAAGGTTAAGAGGACAATTTCCAGATTATGCAATTAAGACAATTCGTCTTGTTAATACTTGTGAATTTACATCTCACGCCTTTACTGATTATTTTATGGCCACTAGAATAAAAGTTGAGCATCTGGTTGCTCATGTTCATACTCAAAATGGTCTAGCAGAATCATCGATTAAACACCTTCAATTAATAGCTAGACCATTCCTAATGAGGACAAAACTTCCCCTTTCAGTGTGGGGACATGCTATTTTACATGTAGCAACACTTGTGCGCAAAAGGCCAACCAATTATCATGAAGTCTCCCTACTACAGTTGGCTTTTGGACAGGAGCCAAATATTTCCCATCTAAGAATTTTTGGATGTGCGGTATATGTTCCAATCGCTCCACTACAATGCACAAAGATTAGTCCCCAAGGAAGGTTGGTAGTATATGTTTGTTATGAATCTCCTTCTACTATTAAATATCTGGAGCCTATGACAGAAGATTTTTTTACAGCCAGATTTGCTGATTGTCATTTTGATGATTCAATTTTTTCAACATTAGGGGGAGAAAATAAATGGCTGGAAAAAGAGATAGATTGGAATGTATTATCTCTATATCATTTGGATCCTCGTACAAATCAATGTGAACAAAAAGTTCAAAAGATCATTTATATGCAAAATGTTGTAAATCAATTGGCTAATGCATTTACTAACCTTCCACGGGTTACTAAATCGCATATTCCAGCTGTAAATGCTCCCATTCGAGTTGATGTCCCAGCTGGACAGTATGATAATGCAATTTAGTAACTCGTGGAAGGTTAGTAAATGCATTTGGCAATTGATTTAAAGCATACGAGTCTAGGCCACACCTTAAACGTGGTAAGCCAATAGGTTCCAAGGATAAAAATCCCCGAAAAAGGAAAGGAGCAAATGATCAAGTTGATCATAACATGGAGACAATTTCTCAAGAAGAGCATAAAGACATAGTAATTGATAAGACCTCACAAGAGGTTCTAGTACCTAAAAAAATGAAAATGGAGAGATCTCAATAAGGTATGTCTCTATGGGAAAAAGGTGGAACCGAAATAATGTTGTTGTTAACAACAGTTTGCATATAATGTTGCAGTTGAAATAATGCAACAAGATGAGGATCTTGAACCAAAATCTATCGACGAATGTAGACGGAGAAATGATTGGCCAAAATGTAAAAATGCAATTCAAGCAGAATTGGCTTTACTCGAACAATGTGAAGTTTTCGGACCAATAGCCCGACGCCTGAAGGTGTCAAGCCATTGGGGTACAAATGGGTTTTGTGCAAAAACAAAATGAGAAAGGTGAAGTCGTACGATATAAAGCACGACTTGTGGCACAAGGGTTTTTGCAAAGGCATGGCATTTATGATATGGAACATATTCTCCTGTGGTAGATGCAATTACCTTCAGATATCTAATAAATCTGGCAGTCCATGAAAAGATTGATATGCGGTTGATGGATGTTGTCACGGCCTACTTATATGGCTCACTGGACAATGAAATTTTTATGAAAATCCTTGAAGGATTTAAAGTTCTGGAAGCACATAAAATTTCAAGGGAAACTTGTTCAATAAAGCTTCAGAAATCTTTATACAAATTGAAGCAATCAGGGAGAATGTGGTACAATCATCTTAGCGAATATTTGCTAAAGGAAGGGTACAAAAATAACCCTATTTGCCCATGTGTCTTTATTAAGATGTATAGATCTGAATTTGTCATCATAGTTGTATATGTTGATGACTTGAATATCATTGGAACTTCTAAAGAGCTTCCAAAGGTTGTAGAGTATTTGAAGAAAAAATTTGAAATGAAAGATCTTGGTAAGACAAAATTTTGTCTTGGCCTACAAATTGAGCATGTATCAAATGAAATTTTTGTCCATCAATCAACATACATTGAAAAGGTTTTAAAGCGATTTTACATGGATAATGCACATACATTGAGTACCCCAATGGTTGTGAGATTGCTTGACATAAATAAAGATCCATTTCGGCCTCAAAAAAATGACGAAGAGCTCACTGGTGATGAAACTCCATATTTTGGTGCAATTGGGGCACTGATGTATCTTGCTAACAATACCCGGTCAGATATTGCTTTTGCTGTAAGCATATTAGCAAAATTTAGTTCCTTCCCAACAAGAAGACATTGGAATGGTGTTAAGCATATATTTAGATATCTTCGGGGAACTCCAGATATGAGATTGTTCTATTTTAATGAATTCAAGTGAGAAATTATTGGCTATGTCGATGCAGGTTATTTGTCTGATCCACATAAAGCCCGATCTCAAATGGGCTATTTGTTTACATATGCAGGTACAACTATATCATGGCGTTAATTAAAAAAATAATAGCTGCCACATCTTCAAATCATGCTAAGATAATAGCCATTCATGAAGCTAGTCGGGAATGTGTTTTGTTGAGATTAATGACTTAACATATTCAGGAAATGTGTGGTATTCTTATGAAAAAAGATAATCCAACAATACTATATGAAGACAATGATGCTTGCATCGCTCAAATGAAAGGAGGATACATCAAAAGAGACAAAACAAAGCACATTTCACCAAAGTTCTCTTTCACGCATGATCTTCAACAAAATGGTGAAATTAATGTTCAACAGATTCGTTCATGTGAAAATTTGAACACATGATGAAATAAGAAAGTTATCTTTTCTTCTCTTATTCTACTTATCTTCTTGTTTTATATTGTTATTTTGAGCTACATTTCTTAACAGTTTTGCCATTGGTCGGCTTACTTTCTTTTGGCAATTGATCTCATTACTTCACTACGTTGTTGTAAAACCAAAAAATAAAAACAACATCACAAATGGCAACGACATAAGCTGTAAGGTCTACTTCCGCATTGAAATAAGAGAGCTAATACCTCTTGAATTTATTACATTGATTTGGTAGTATGTATTACCATATAAGAATCCTGATTAATATGTAAGAAAAAAAATTGCATTTACATTGATTTGGTGCATCCACTAGGATTAGGACCTAGTGAAGTATTTTCTTAAAACTAATATTAGGTTAATTCTAATTTTGATTCAAAATATTAAGTTAAAAAAGTACAAGATCTTTTAGAAAAAAAATTATTTAGTTAATGTGACTAATGGTTAACTTACATTTAATAACAATTTTTTTTCATAATAAAACTTGTATTTTATATTCTATTCTCTTTCTCTTATCTTACTGTCTATTCTCTAAAAACCAAGGGATTATTTTCCAACCATTATTCGCTAAAATTTATTATTTTCTCGTATTTTAGCTCATAGTAGTATATTGCTTTTTTTTATTTAGGAGTCCAGATTTACATCTTGTTTGAATAGTTGTTACCTATTGTTTTGTATCGTATTGTTACTTTAAATACAATATTTATTTCAATTGTTACTTTAATTTTATTTTATCGTATCGTTAAATTCGTTGTTTTATAACGACGAAAAGTACCACTTTACGTATCGACCAATTTGGTGTGGTCACGTCAACACCTTAGTTTTTTCTCTCATCTGGACTTTCTATATTATTAAATAATTCTATTTTATTCTTTATATACTTTTTTATATAATAATTATATCTGCTACCTCAATTTTTCATTATAATATTATAAGTTTATTCTTTATATTGTTGGTCCATGCATCATAAAACGACGTCAAACACTATATGATACGATACATTATGATATGATACAATACAAACAACCATCCAAACAAGCTATGAGGACCAAATGTTGCTTCCCCTAAATAATTGAATAGAAGAAAACAACTATGGAGTTGAATAAGCTCCACAAGGCGCGGAAACTTGTTCGAAAATGGTGTTCGGCTCTTTCAGTAGTCGTCTCTTCCGTTTTGGCCGTGCTATTGACTCAGTTCCAAGAGGCGTTAATGGCGGCGATCGATTCTCCTTCTTGATTTGGTGTGGTATGAAAATTTATACAGTTAAAATCGACCACACCCGATTTTACGAGCTCGAGGGTATGTCTCGAGAGTGCGCCATTATCGAAGCAAGTTTGGGCTCGAAGAAGACGAAGACTGGGGGATCAAGATAAGGATAAATCGACACCGAAGTAACGGAATCACGAGATATCCACAATCAACTATCAATCTCGGCGAGAATCTCGGAATTGGCAGAACCATTACCGGTTATTGATATCAATCATGTATTTGACTTCCGAAATTATAGTTATACCTTATTTAGGATTCCTCTACTATATAAAGAGGAATCATGTTCATTTGTAGGAAGAGGAATCACTTACGCATTCATTAAGAAATATAAATGTTCAGCTCTTTTACTCGCTTTTAACTCTCTATTGTTCTTATTGTTCATTTTATTCATAACGTTCTTATTATTCTTGTGGTTCTTAAATGATCTCAACATCATTCCAAGCCGAGGTCGATAACTTGTAAATGGTACTGGTTTGACCTATTATAATCATTTAATTCCTTTATTCATTTAGCTATTTATCAATTGTCATTGAATTAGATCACGTATCCTTATAACCATATTACAAATTTAATTGTTACTCGTATTTCGAGGTAAATAGTTTGGCGCCCACCGTGGGGATAAGGATAATAGTGATTGTTCAGTGCTAATTCTAGTATAACACACTATTTTACGCCTATTTCTTGTCGAGAATTTTGTTTTCAGTTTGAATCATGTCAACTCGCAAAACACATATGCACATGGTGACAACAGACTCGGGCTCCACGGAGAAAAAGAGAATGTTATCTCCCCAGGAATCGAGGTGCCATAGGCTGACCTCGGAGGAGCACCACCCGTCAACCCGGTTGATGTCAGTTCTCATGTTTCACTGAATGTGGAATTGGGCACAAACCCCGAGGGAAGCGTACTTAGAGAGGGCTGAACAGACGGTGGAGGAATGCAGAGCAGATGAGACGAAGGTGTCAGCCTCCTAGTTATATTTGAAATGCTACAAGCCCAACAAGACTCCATTGCTCAGTTGCAAAATCAGCACAGGGCACCGAATAGGGTCGAACAAGAGGCTACTCGTCATGCCGAGCCAATGCCTGAAATATCAGGTGATAATACTTCGACAACCGACCCTGCTATAATGAGGATGCTTGAGGAGCTTACTAAGAGAATAGAATCGGGGGAAAAGTAAATCGAGGCTAACAACAAGAAGGTGGAAACTTATAACTTTTGAGTTGATCAGATACAGGGGGCACCACCGATCCTAAAGGAAATGGACTCTAAGAAGTTTGTGCAAAAACCGTTCCCTCCGAGCACGACTCCGAAGCCCATCCCAAAGAAGTTTCGCATGCCCACATACCTAAATACAACGGGACTTCAGACCCCAATGAGCATGTTACTTCTTATACATGCGCCATAGATGGTAATGATTTAGAGGATGACAAGATCGAGTCTGTACTGCTAAAGAAATTTGGAGAGACCCTGTCAAAGGGAGCCATGATCTGGAACCACAACTTGCCGCCGAACTCTATCGATTCGTTTGTAAAGCACACGTTGGTGCCATAAAAGTTGCAACAAGAAAATCAGACCTCTTCAAAGTAAAGTAGAGGGATAACGAGATGCTAAGAGAGTTCATATATCGATTCCAAATGGAACATATGGAATTACCACCAGTCACTGATGATTGGGATGTTCACGCTTTCATCCAAGGATTAAACAAGCAGAGTTCGATCGCATGCGCCAGTTGAAACAGAACTTGATCGAGTACCCAGTTGTGACTTGGGCAAATGTTCACAACCAATATCAATCAAAGATTAAGGTTGAAGATGACCAATTGGGAGCCTCTTCAAGTTCAGTACATCCAAACTGGTCGACAGGTAAAATCCAGAGAGATATTCATAGAGAATCGAGGCCGAATAAAGATCGGTATCAACTGTATGTTTCAAATTGAAGGAATAACGTTCGGGATGCAGCACCGCTCGAAACGATCGAAGGAGTGACCGAGGGTAGAGTTCTCGGGAAATAATGAGTAAAACTGGCTTCAAGAAATATGCAGATCCCATAGAAGCACCTCGATTATCGGAGTATAATTTTAGTTTCGATGCATCAGGGATTGTATCGACTATCGGAAGGATCAAAGTGTGATGAACCGACAGGTCAATTTGACTATCTGCAGTTTGCTCGGTATTTTAAGGGCTCAAGTAAGTTCGTGTTAGGTTATGAGAATTGTTGGTATGTTTGGACGTGGTCCCGAGGGGCTCAGGTGAGTTTCGAATAGGTTTGGGTTGTGTTGCGCTCTTTTTTTATGTTTCGACATTTTTTCTTCAAGCATAAATGGTACTACATTAATCAAATAAGCTCCAATTTCTGATTTTATTGAAGCATTAGATCTATATCATAATTACGGAGCCATAGAAGAAAAGAATCGTCGAAGTTGGACATCATATGAGGAGTTTATGATCATTTTACTAAGAATTGGGTTGTCAGATTTTTCAGATTAATTACAAAATTTCCATTGACTTCGTATTTAAAATTTCCAAATATTAAAACCAACATATCTCCTTCGTATGATGATTTCGGACTTAGTCGTATGTTCGGAGAGGGATTCGTACGACCCGGGAGTGTTTCGGCGCATATTGTGGAAGTTAGTATTTTGGAAGAAATTTCATAAGTCAGAGTTGAAGTGCATTTCAGTGTTATTTGATGTCCATTTGGGATTTCGAGTCTGGGAATAGCTCCGTATGGTGATTATTTTATTAGGAGCATGATCGGAAGTGAATTCAGAAGTCCGTAGGTCATTTTAGAGTCATTTGGCTAAAGCTAGAAATTTGAAGTTTTAAGAAGTCCGACCGGAAGTGGAAATTTTGAAATCGGGGTCGGATTATGATTCCGAAAGTTGTGGTAAGTCCTTAATGTTGAATGTGACTTGTGTGCAAAATTTGGGGTCAATCAGACGTGATTTGATAGGTTTCGGCATCGAATGTAGAAGTTGAAAATTTCAAAGTTCATAAAGATTGAATTGAGTTGCCATCCATTGTTTCGATGTTATTTGATGTGATTTGAGGCCTCGAGCAGGTTCACATTATGTTTTGGGGCTGGTTGGTGTGATTGGACGGGGTCCGGGGGGCCCGGGTGGATTCCGGGTGATCAATGGATTAAAATTAGAATTTAAGAAAGAATGGGGTTGCTGGTGTCTGGTGTGACTGCACCTGCGAGGCTCAGGCCACAGGTGCAAAGCCGCAGAAGCAGCCTTGGTGTCGCAGAAGCGAAGGTGGCTGGCTAGAACTGGGACCGCATATGCGGTTGGCTCGCTGTAGAAGCGAGACCGCAAGTGCGGATTTGTAAGCGCATAAGCGGAAATGGGAAAGGAGCCATGGACCGCAGAAGCGGTGACAGGTCCGCACCTACGGAATCGCAGAAGCGGTCAATTGACAGCAGGTGCGAGGGATCGCTGGGCAGTGTCTTTTAAAGACGGTATTTGGCCATTTCTCTTCATTTTTCTCTTGGTTGGGCAATTTTTTGAGAGCTTCAAGTGGGGATTTTTGTCATCTATGTCAAAGTAAGTTGTTTCAACTAATTTCAAGTAAAATACAAGATTTGTATATAGATTTGGTCAAAAAGAATTTATAGAAATTTGGGGTTTTGGTGGGAAAACCTAGAATTTGTATTTTTTGATTTTTACCGCGAATTTGGGCATGAAATTGAAAGAGAATTATATATTTGAGTTCGTAAAGTTATGGGTAATCTTTATCTTCGAAAATTTTTGAAATCCGGACACGTGGGCCCGAGGGTAATATTGTCGACTTTCCGTGCGGAGTTGGGAATTTATATAAATTGAATTTTTATAAGTATTAGAGTGTATTTTCATTGGTTTGCCCGTTATTTCGATAGTTTTTGGGCATGGTGCATCAATTGAGTCGTTGGGAGGGCTTCGAAGTCGGCCATGAATCTTCGGAGCGAGATAAGTCTCCTTTCTAACCTTGTAAGAGGGAATTGTCCCCATAGTTGAAACAATTGAATATGTGCTACTATTTGTGGGGGCTACATAAGCACGAGGTGAAGGGAGTCCGTGCGTAGCTACTATTATGTTTATGTTCGGGTAGTCTAGGACCCAAAAACATGTTTTATTTGCCATACTTGTAACTTATTTAATGAATCTAGAAATAATTAAACCTTATCGAACTTGGTAAATGAATTTCTGGAAAATATTTAAATACTATCTTCGCGTCCATTAAAAGAGAATTTTATCACTTCCTTGGGTAATTATTTTCCTGATAAAATATGAATTTTTGCGTGAATGTGTGTATCTATGAGTACCTGAGTCGCATGTATGATTCGCGAGCAGGGTAACTCTATTATTATATAGGACCGCGTCGCATGATCGATTCGCGAGTGGGGTAATAGATGCATCTATAGTTCGAGTCGTTCGACCCTTCGGTATTGTCCAATTTACATTTACCGTTGGTTCGAGCCGTTCGACCCTCGGCGTTTCTTGCGCATGATATTTGATGAGTACTTTCTTAGATTTTTAACTGTTTACTAGCCTAGAATTATAAATTCTCAACTGAAATGACGAAGATTTAAAGTTTATAAATGTGGAAGAGGTTGTTATTTCCTATCACAATTTGTTAATTACCTATTATATACATGCTTAGTGTCATCCTTGTTTATATTGAATTAACCTCTAGCAAGTGTCAAAGTCGACCTCTCGTCACTACCTCTTCGAGGTTAGGCGGGATACTTACTGATTACACGTTGTTTTCGTACTCATACTACACTTGCTGTGCATTTTTATTGCAGAGGTACATGTATATCTACTGGCCCCGCTTGGTGTCGTGGCATGGTTGATATGGGGACTTGAGTGAGCTGCACCTCTCGAGACGACCCACATCCGGCAGAGTCTCCCTCAGATGTATTGTATTGTACTTTTATTTCTTCGTCCAGTTTGTATTCCAGACAAATATTGTATCACATGTATACTTCCTAGAAATTCCGCTCATGCACTTGTGGCACCGGGTTCTGGGATGATTTTGGGATGTATTTTCTATTTGAGGTGCTAAAACCTTGTTAATCACTCAGTAATTTTTATCGATTTTCATACAATGAAACGAAAATAACGATTTTCAAAATACTAAAATAGGAATTTAGTTAAACATTGAGTGTTGGCTTGCCGGACTGTGGTATCCGACGTCATCACGACCTTGATGGATTTTGGGTCGTGACAACGTGGTATCATAGCACTAGGTTCCCTTAGGTCTCACGGGTCATGAGCAAGTCTAGTAGAGTCTTGCGGATCGGTACGGATACGTCTGTACTTATCTTCGAGAGGCTACAAGGCTGTTAGGAGTACTTCCCTTCTTGATTCCTCATCGTGCGATTTGATTCCTTTGAGGCTTATGCCTACGTTTCTTCCTACTCAATTTTACACGTCGCGAAGCGCTTGTTATAAATCGAGAATTTGTGGGATTGTAATGGTGCTACAAATATGGGCGTGAGGTTTTTCCATGCACAGTTGGTTAGGGCTATTGTCGTTGCTCTACGGAAGGATATTATGTTGTTTCAACTCGGTAGCTGCACTTCTGAGAGCTTTGAGGTTATGCGCAGATTTTCTATGATGCTTATGATTGGTTATCGCACGGTATCAATATGACGGTGGTATAAAGACAATTGGAGGTTATCCGCAGATTTTATTTCCGGCGGAGGAAAGACAATTGGACTATAAATGATCAGGTTCGGGTTGATAGAGTATGAGATTGGGTGTTTTCAAGTGAGGTTGAATCTTCATATGTGATGTGGCATCGTCGTCTTTGATCTAATAGGATGTGTTAAGTTCGACGGTGTTATGATTTATTCGGTTGCATTGGGTTAGAGTAATGTGAAGTAATATTGAAGAAGCGGCTGTCAGAGATCGTGGTGTGCAGTGGTTCAGGATTGAATAAGTATTTCTAATGTAGGCGGCTCGAGGAAGATGATATTCGGAGAGTTTTGAGGTTGTGGTGGTCTGCTGGTTTAAGTGCTATAGAGAATGATATTTATTTGAGGCAACAATCGGGCAGCATAGGATGAGGAAATACATGTGGGAAGTGTCAGGCAATTGTTAATTTCTAGAAGGACAGGTGTAAGAAGCGGAAGTCGAGTGGTTGCTTAAAGGAATGAGTTTGACTAAAGTGGTAGAGTGGAAGCGTAGCATATGAGTTCCGTGGCAAGATAGATGCATATCTTGTGGAGAAGTTTGGAGTAATTTGAAAAATTTTAGTGGACAGTGGTTGGGTCCACGGGCTTAAATTGAAATATTGGCTATTTCGGCGGAAGATTGGATAAAACAAAGAGGAGTTGCTCGATATGAAGAAGGGTGCAGCATAGCTGTGAATTAGAAGATATTGTCACGCATTTAGTAGATGTCCACAAGGATCGGACAGATTGGTAACGTTGATAAATGAGAACGGGTGTAGGATTGGGTATTGATGTTGTAAAAATTGTGCAGTACAGTGTCGTTGGAAGGTGTCAGTTGGTAATTTTCACATGTGGGTTATCTTCTGTTAGCAGGTCAGTGGTTGTGTGGTTGGCGGAGTTTCGCGAGGGATTTTACTGGCTATTCAGCAAGAGGTCGAATATGAGAATGGTGTTAATGACTCAGAGTGCTTGTGAAATCCTAATGGAAGTATTTCAAGGAATTTGGCGAGTTGGTTATTCAGGATCACATCAATAATGAAGGAATATTCTTGGTGAGCTCCAGATTTGTGTAATAGTGGTTTCAGGCTAAGTGGGAGAGTTCCACCGCCTACGATTTGGTTGCATGGTTATCTACTGGCAAAAATTCTGGTTATCGGCATAGTAAGGGAAGAAGGCATGAGTAGTAATTGAGCATAGGATTTGATAAATGTGTGCAAAAGTTGGCCTTATGGAATCAGGTTTAGGATTTGGAAAGATTCTGGATTTATGCTTAGTACAGAAGTAATTTGCAAGGGAAGTGATTCAGTCGGGTGCTTATTGAAGATGGGTGTTCAGGTGCCAGCGAAGCCGTGGAGTTGATTATATTCGGGACCAAGCCATAGTGGGTGACACTCAACAGCGGTCCTAGCAGATTCAATGATTAGAATGTGGTGTCTAAGGATTTAAAGCCTACGGTATGGTTAAGAATCGACCTTTCGCAGCAGCATTTTGAGAAAGATAATATGGGTGGACTGTTCTACGTTATCTTCGGCGTGCAGAGTAGCATTTGGAGGAAAAAGGAGAAAATGACTTCGAGTTCATAGAAGGGTTATCGGAATGGGTATACCAGTCGAAGATGTGAATATGCGTGCAAGGAGAGAATGAAACGGTTCATGGTCTTAGAGACAAAGTAGTCTCGTGGAATGGAATCACTCGAGGTGAGTGAAAATTGAGTTGCTATGTGTTGATTTGGAGTTATCATCATTCCTAGGGTGAGTGCGAATTGGATTAAGGTATAAGATGGGTCGTGTTATATGATCTTAAGAAAGGTTTAATTGAATCTCATTGCGGTATCGTGGCGGTGTTGGCGTACGGGCAATGTGAGTTATTGTTCATCTTGATCTATGGCTTGAGCCAAGCGGGGGAAAGTCTGTTGTTGATAAGTTGATTGTACGGCTAAGTGTCGTATCAGTTTTAGTATGAGGTATACGGGTGAATCGGTTATGTCCTACAGAAGTGGAGTTTGAGAATGACGCGAGTAATTGAAATTTGGAAGAGTTAGATGGTCAGCCATGGTGGAATTGGCGCAGTGGCGGCAGTAATCAGTCATTTCGTCATGATGAGTTATGCATGTGATTTGTGACGGTACGTGCGGTGTTTGACGGCCACCGTAATCGATTTTATTTGGAAATATCCAATTATTTTAGGCATGTTATGTGTAGGCGGATCTTAGAAGGATTATGGTGGTATAGACTATTACTTGAGGATTTTCATGTTTTTTGATTATGAGAATTCACTCGTGTGTTGTTACGGTTCTCTTGAATTGGGTTAAGTAAAAGGTTTTATGTGATAAAGTATTCGCCCTAATAGTAGTTCAGGAGTTATGATGGGATTCTTGTGCTATTTCATATTGGCATATTAGGTGCAGTGAGCAGTATGGAATATGAGGTAAGGATCAAGGTTGCGGTTCGGTGTTGACAAGGATGTAACGTGCTCGGATGAGAAAGGGAAGGGATTGGAATGTTTAAAGTAAGCTGGTATCGTCCTCAGCGTCACCTAAGATTGGTGGTGGTGTAAGAGGCTATGCGTTTTGGCTGTCGGTTTCTTGGTTGGCCGTACAGCATTAGTGTGATCAGTGGTGTGGATGTGCAGACTTGTTACCTTGTGTGGAAGGTCGTGAGAGTGTGACCACTGGAAGATCGTATGAGTGTGTCATGTACTCACTTAATTGATTGAAGATTCAGACCAATTATAAAGAAGTATAATATTGTTTATTTGAGAGTTTATGCCTCGAGGGCACTTGGTTCATTTGGTAGCGGATGTAGGGGTTTTGCTCCGGCTATGGCGGTTGTTCTTCCGAGTTATGAGAAGAAGTGGGTTATTATGGTCCCAGGTAAGGCTATTAGCCTAGTTCGATGCGGTCAGAATCGGCTTGAGATCTGTGAAGGGATTTAAATATTATTATGGGCTCCATATGAGTCAGATGTATTCATTTCAGTATAGCGCTTCTCATGGAGGGGTATTAGAACATTAGATGTTGTTCCATCTTCGTCCATTTCACGAAATATTATGTTGTGTCGTGTGAGATGTGAAACGGCTTGCTAATTTCCTATGTGTTGAGATTCCGCTTAGTGATGATGTTATGTGAGCAAGATAGCTCTTGAGATTCAGATTATATATCGCACCTCTGTTGTTCTTGAGTATTGTAGCGTATGGCTCTATCAGTCTCCCCAGGATGGTATTATGCACTTAACGTGCTTGTGACCGATATTCGATATTTTGTGGCAATGAGCAATTTAGCTCGGAGTGTATCTCTTATGTGAATTTTATGTGTGGATCGAGTGACACGCCGCCACGGGTATGTTATCTGGATCGGGTTGCGCGCTGCAACAGCGTGATGTTGAGTACGGTTCCCTATATCTATTTTTTTGGTGTTTTGCTTTCTATTTTCTGAGAAAAGTTCATAATATTTGCGTGAGTTGAGTAGTCCTTCCCTAAGCCATTTCTTTATGTATCATGTTCGAGTTGTGGCCTATTGGCACGTTGTGGAATCATGTGAGATTGTTGGTCATGTTTGGGGTGATTGGTTGCCTGAGCAGTTCATACTGGATGAGACGAGGTTATTGGATCAAGGATTAGCGCGATAAGATTGTGTGAAGTATATTAAAGAAAAAATACCATTATTTGGTCCATAATGGTGTGATGATTCTAGTCAAGAGGAGAGATTCAATGATTGGTTAACTCTGCAGTTGGTTACAAATTTTTTCACATCTCCTTCGTCATGGTGTTATCGTAAGTGTTATAGCGGGAGTTATACATATGTGGCATGAGGTGCATTGGGAGCATCAGATTCGTGGAATTTTTGGCTATTAAGATCAGGGAACGTCATTATGGTTAGATGATGAATTATGCGGTAAGCGGTGCTAATTAAGTGGAGGCAAGCAATCATATTCGGGTACCCCGCATAGTGATTAATTCAGTGTTCATACATTGGCAACAGGCCTGGCAGAGAATTTCGAGTGTTGGAACTGGGTTCCGAGCTCATTGTATGGATAATAGAGGATATCTTCATATTTGTTCGAGCAAATGTACTCAACTGGGTTGTGGTAGCATGGGCAGGTGCACGAGCTGTTAAACAATGATTTCAGACAACTCCAGAGCAGTTCTTAGCATGTTTGAGGACGAACGCATGTTTAAGTGGGAGAGAATGTAACGACCTGACTGGTCATTTTGAGCTCTAGCGTGTTGTTTGGCGGGTTAAGGCCATGAGCAGCTTCATTTCCGGTATTAAGACTAGTAGGCATGGTTGGAACTGAATTCCGGGCATTCCGGAGTCGAATTGGAAAGAAAATTCTCATTTCGTAAGCCTTAAGTTGGAAGAATTGACTAAGATTGGATTTTTCAGTAAACGACCTCAGAATCAGGGCTTGAAGGTTCCAGCAGGTTCGTATGATGATGATTTTGGACTTAGGCGTATGTTCCGAACGGGTTTCGGATGACCCGGGAGCGTTTCAGCGCATATTGTGGAAGTTAGTATTTTGGAAGAAATATCATAAGTTAGGGTTGAAGTGCATTTTAGTGTTATTGATGTCCGTTTGGGATTCTGAGTTTGGGAATAGCTCTGTATGGTGATTCTGGTGTTAGGAGTGCGATCGGAAGTGAAATCGATGGTTCGTAGGTCATTTTAGAGTCATTTCGCTAAAGTTAGAAATTTGAAGTTTTAAGAAGTCCGACCAGAAGTGGAAATTTTGATATCATATCAGATTCCGATTCCGGATGTTGTGGTAGGTCCATAATGTTGAATGTGACTTGTGTGAAAGATTTGGGGTCAATCGGACGTGATTTGATAGGTTTCGACATCGAATGTAGAAGTTAGAATAAAGATTGAATTGAATTGCGATCCATTATTTCGATGTTATTTGATGTGATTTGAGGCCTCGAGAAGGTCCGCATTATATTTTCGGACTGGTTGGTATGATTGGAAAGGGTCCCGGGGGCCCCGAGTGGATTCCGGGTGGTCAACAGATTGAATTTTCAATTTGAGAAAGGCTGGGGTTGCTGCTGTCTGGTGTGACCGCACCTGCGAGGCTCTGGCCGCAGGTGCGGAGCCGCAGAAGCGGCCTTGGTGCCACAGAAGCGAAGGTGGCTGGCTAAGACAGGGACCGTAGATGCGGTTGGCTCGCCGCAGAAGCGAGACCGCACCTGCGGATTTGTACGCGCAGAAGCGGTAACGGGTCTGCACCTGCGGAACCGCAGAAGCAGTCAAGTGACCGCAGGTGCGAGGGATCGCTGGGCAGTGTCTTTTAAAGATGGGATTTGTCCATTTCTCTTCATTTTTCTCTTGTTCGGGCGATTTTTGGAGAGCTTCAAGTGGAGATTTTCGTCATCTATGTCAAGGTAAGTTGTTTCTACTCATTGCAAGTTAAATCCAAGAATTGTATATAGATTTGGTCAAGAAAATTTGTAGAAATTTGGGGTTTTGTTGGGAAGACATAGAATTTATATTTATTGATTTTGACCGCGAATTTGTGAATGAAATTGAAAGAGAATTATATATTTGAGTTCGTAAAGTTATGGGTAATCTTTATCTTCGAAAAATTTCGGAATCCGGGCATGTGGGCTCGAGGGTAATTTTGTCAAATTTCCAAGCGGAGTTGAGAACTTATATAAATTGAATTGTTATAAGTATTATATTGTATATTCATTGGTTTTCCCGTTATTTGGATATTTTTTTGGGCGTGGTGCATCAATTGAGTCGTCGGGAGGGCTTGGAGGCCGGTCATGAATCTTCGGAACGAGGTAAGTCTCGTTTCTAACCTTGTAAGAGGGAATTGTCCTCATAGGTGAAATAATTGAATATGTGCTACTATTTCTGGGGGCTACGTATGCACGAGGTGATGGAAATAATTAAACCTTATAAAACTTGGTAAATGAATTTCTGGAAAAGATTTAAATACTGTCTTCGCGTCCATTAAAAGAGAATTTTATCACTTCCTTGGGTAACGGTTTTCCTGATAAAATGTGAATTTTTGTGTGAATGTGTGTATCTATGAGTACCTGAGTCGCATGTATGATTCGCGAGCAGGGTAACTCTATTATTATGTATGACCGCGTCGCATGATCGATTCGCGAGCGGGGTAATAGATGCATCTATGGTTCGAGTCGTTCGACCCTTCGCAGTGCATATTTTACATTTATCGTTGGTTCGAGCGGTTCTGTGACGACCCAAAGGGGTCATCACCTATTTTATTCCCCATTCTATACTTTCGAGGCCTTGAAAACCTCATTTGTAGTTGCCTCTTGCGTGCGCAGTCCGGGCGCGTAGCCGGACAGCTTAAATATGAAATTCTGTGAAAAATGCTAAGATTTGATATTAAAATGAGTATATTTGACTCTGGTAAGCATTTTGGTTAAACGGACCCGGACCCGTGATTTGACGGTCCCGGACGGTCCGTAGGAAAATATGGGACCTGGGCGTATACCCGGAATCGAATACTGAGGTCCCAAGCCCGAGGAATGAATTTTCTAGTAAAATTATTTTCCTAAAATATTTAAGGATATTGAAAATTAAATCTGGTTAGAAAGTGATGGTATCGGGCCCGTATTTTCGTTCCCGCGCCCGGTACAGGTCTTATATATGGTTTAAGCACTTTCTGTAAAGTTTGGTTGAAAACGGATTTCGTTCGACGTGTTTCGGACTAAAAATGGAAAATTTGATGTTTTATGAAATTTGATAGGATTCATGGATTTTGAGGTTTATTTCGATGTATATGATGTTATTTTGGCGATTTGATCGCACGGATAAGTTCATAGGATGTTTTTGAGGTAGTGTGTGTATTTGGTTAGGAGCCCCGAGGGCTCGGGTGAGTTTTGGATAGGCCACGGACTTCATTTTTGGACTTGGAAACTGCTGGTTTGACTGATCCGCAGGCTTCACATTTGCGAAGCAAGCATCACAAATGCGAGCTACTCATCGCAAATGCGAAGGTTGGTCTGGGCAGGCCAGATCGCAAATGCGACCAAGAGGTTCGCAAATGCGACCAAGAGGTTCGCAAATGCGAAGATTAATCTGGGCAGGCCTGATCACAAATGCGACCAAGAAGTTCGCAAATGCGAAGGCTGGGAATGTCTGAAGGGTTCGCAATTGCGAACCCCTGTTCACAATTCCCATGCCAACCAGTAGCCTGCACTGGATAAAAACCGAATTTTGACTCCATTTTTCATATTTTCTCAAACTCAAACACACTTAGGCGATTTTTCGAAGAACAAGACTTCTTCCAAATAATTTGTAAGTTCGGTTCTACTCAATTCTTTCAACCATTAATTTCATTTAACACGTTTTCAACTTAAAATCAAAGATTTCCATGGGTGAAAATTGGGTGTTTTGTGCAGAACTTAGGGTTTTCTAAAATTAGGGTTTGAGTGGGTGATTGACCTCCGATTTGAGAGATTTTTATATGGCTAGACTAGTGAGAGTACGAGGGTTCTGAAAATGTAAAATTTATCCGACTCCGAAATGCTGGCCTGGGGGCGTTTTTGTCATTTTACCTAATTTCGCGTCGTAACTCTGAATTAAATAGTAGAATCACTTGCTTGAGATGTTATTTACAATATGAAATTTATTTGAATATATTTGGGCCATTTGGAGTCGGATACTCATGGAAAACGTGTGGTTTCGAGTTGATTTTTTAGTCGGTTCGAGGTAAGTGTTTGGTCTAACCTTAGCTTGAGGGAATAAGAGTTGAGTCTTATTTGCTACTTGCTAATTGTAGGGTACGATGTATAGGCATGGTGACGAGTATCTATATATTGGTGTCTAGCATGACCGTGAGTCTTATTATTGCAAGTATTCCGATTTTGTTGTAACTTCCATGCTTAATTGATGATTTCTATATGTTGTAAAGAGCATGTGAAGGGAATTGTCATCTTTAAACTTCGAGGAGCATTGGCTCAAATTGTGAAATGAATAATGAAGAAATATGAGATATTACATCTTTGGAGCATTGGCTCAAATTGTGAAACGAATAATGAAGAAATATGAGATATTACATCATTGGAGCATTGGCTCAAATTGTGAAACGAATAATGACGAAATATGAGATATTACATTTTTGGAGCACAGGCTCAAATTGTAAAACGATGAAGGAATATGAGATAATTACATCCTTTGGAGAATTGGCTCAAGTGATAGAATAGATCATGGAAATGAAAGTGAAAGAAAGAGACAGAGTTATTGAAATATACCCTTGTCGGGTCATCGTTTTATTGTTCCCTTGCCGGGGTTTAACTGTTTACTTCATGTTCCCTTGCCGGCATTTAATTGTTTAATTGATGTTCCCCTGCCGGGATTTAATTTTTTAATTGATGTTCCCTCATCGGGATTCCTATTTCTATTTTGTTTACTCCCTTGCCCTTTGTTTGTGATTGTTGTTTGGGTGAGGAAGAGTGTTAAAGCACGAAGGGTGATGTCGTGCACTTGTTAAGGTGAGTATGAGAGTAAAGCACGAAGGGTGATGTCGTGCACTTGTCTTGGTGATAATGAGAGTAAAGCATGAAGGGTGATGCCGTGCATTGTTTGATATTGTCTCCCTTGCTGGGATGTTGAGATTACTGTTATTGTTCCCTTGCCGGGATTCCCTATTTCTATTATGTTTACTCCCTTGCCTGTTGTTTGTGATTGCTATTTGGGTGAGGAAGAGTGTAAAGCATGAAGGGTGATGTCGTGCCATGGTTTATATTTATTACATTATACATTGCATAGTGAGGACGAGAGTAAAAGCACGAAGGGTGATGCCGTGCAAGCTTGTGATTTCTTGTCCTTATTGATATTCTGACCTTGTTATACCTTTCTTTGTTTAAGATTTCTTATATGAGACTGTTATCTCCCCACAACATGTTCCCTTTCCCTTATTGATGGATTACCTCATGTATTTCTTTTCCGTTGTTTATATATATATATATATATATATATATATATATATTCGAACTGCACAGGTACATTTTGTTGTCGTGTCTTAGCCTCGTCACTACTTCGCCGAGGATAGGCTCGACACTTACTCAGTACATGGAGTCGGTTGTACTGATGCTACACCTGCACTTCTTTATGTTGTGCAGATTACGCAACCGGATATGGAGGACATCATTAGTGGGAGTGTCTTCTAGATCATCCTAGAGGCTTCAAGGTATACCCGCTGGCGTTCGTGGGCCTTGGCGTCTCTCCCATCCCTATGCCTTCGTTTCTGTCTTGTTTTCTTCTAGTTTCAGAGACAGTCATGTATTTCCTTTCAGACTTTGTATTTAGCACTCTCATACACAGTTCGTGAGTTTGTGACTCCACGTTTTGGGAAAATTTATTGTATTATGTTGTCCTTATTTAGCTTGAAACCATATTTATTTTCGTTGTTAAATTGTGAAGCGTTTAGTTTATCCTATTAAATTGATGTTTATATGCTAGTTTATCCATACATGTTGGCTTGTCTAGCGGGTTCAACATTAGACGCCATCACGGCCCGATGGTGGGATTTCGGGGCGTGACAGGTTGGTTTAGAGCACTAGGTTGCTTAGGTCTCACAACTCACGGACAATTTGGTAGAGTCTGAGGGATCGGTACGGAGACGTCATAGAGGTGGGGGTAGAGGTGCTAGAGGTAGAGGTAGAGGTCATAGAGGTGGAGCTCAGGCCGCCAGAGGTGGAGGCCAGCCAGCAGCTGGTGAGGCCCAGCCCCGATGTTATGCTCTTCCAGCCAGGCCAGAGGTTGAGTCTTCAGATGCAGTCATTACAGGTACTATTCAGGTTTGTGACAGAG
Organism: Nicotiana knightiana; assembly: GCA_005239525.1. Lineage (NCBI taxonomy): Eukaryota > Viridiplantae > Streptophyta > Magnoliopsida > Solanales > Solanaceae > Nicotiana > Nicotiana knightiana. The sequence goes on along the minus strand of ML421117.1, from coordinate 50,793 downwards.
ATTCTTCAGTGCTATTTGATCCAGGGTCTATGTATTCGTATGTGTCCTCTTGTTTTACACCATACCTAGTCATGCCTAGTGATCCACTGAGTGTTCTTTTTTATGTATATACACTGGTGTGTGATTCTATCGTGGTCAATCGAGTCAATCGTTCCTGTGTTGTGGTGACTAGGGGTCTTGAGACACGTGTGGATTTGTTGCTTTTAGGTATGGTCGACTTCGATGTTATATTGGGGATGGACTGGCTATCCCCATATCATGTTATCTTGGATTGTCATGCCAAGATGGTGATCTTAGCCTTACCGGATTTTCCCCGTTTGGAGTGGAAGGGAACTCCTGGTCCTTCTACCCACAGTGTTATTTCGTACGTGAAGGCTCGGCGTATGGTCGAGAAGGGGTGTTTGGCTTATTTGGCTTATGTGTGCGATTCCAGTGTTGAGGTTCCCTCTATTGATTCGGTACCCGTGGTTCGTGAGTTTCCTGAGGTCTTCCCTTCAGACCGGCCGGGGATGCCACCCGACAAGGACATTGATTTTTGCATTGATCTGGCTCCGGGCACCCAGCCCATTTCTATTCCGCCGTATCGCATGGCCCCGCTAGAGTTGAAAGAGTTAAAGGAATAGTTGCATGATTTACTTGGGAAGGGTTTCATTAGGCCCAGCGTTTATCCTTGGGGTGCTCCAGCATTGTTTGTGAAGAAAAAGGATGGTTCAATAAGGATGTGCATTGATTACCGGCAGTTGAACAAGGTTACAATCAAGAATTAGTATCCACTGCCAAGGATTGATGATTTGTTCGATCAGCTTCAAGGTGCCAAGGTATTTTCAAAGATAGACTTGAGATCTGGCTACCATCAGTTGAGGATTAGGGCATCCAACGTCCCTAAGACAGCTTTCCGTACTCGGTACGGGCATTATAAGTTTTTGTTCAGGTCATTTGGGTTGACAAATGCCCCAGCGGCTTTTATGGACTTGATGGACCAAGTGTTCAGGCCTTATTTGGACTCGTTCGTGATAGTCTTCATTGATGATATATTTATATACTCCCGCAGCCAGGAGGAGCACGAGCAGCATCTCAGAGTGATTCTTCAAACTCTAAAGGATAGCCAGCTATATGCAAAGTTTTTGAAGTGTGAGTTCTGGTTGAGTTCAGTTGCATTCCTGGGTCATGTCATATCAGTAAAGGGTATTCAGGTTAACTCGAAGAAGATTGAGGCAGTCAAGAACTGGCCTACACCAGCATCAGCTACAGAGTTTCGGAGTTTCTTGGGATTGGCAGGCTACTGTTGTCGGTTCGTGGAGGGGTTCTCATTTATTGCAGCTCCGATGACCAGGTTGACCCAGAAGGGTGCCCAGTTCAGATGGTCGGACGAGTGTGAGGCGAGATTTCAGAGGCTCAAGACAGCTCTGACTATGGCACCGATATTGGTTTTTCCCACAGATTCAGGGCCTTATACAGTCTATTGTGATGCTTCCCGTATTGGGCTTGGTGCAGTGTTGATGCAGGATGGCAAGGTCATTGCTTATGCTTCGAGGCAGTTGAAGATTCATGAGAAGAACTATCCAGTGCATGATTTGGAGTTGGCAGCCATTGTCCACGCATTGAAGATTTGGAGGCACTATTTGTATGGCATGGCATGTGAGGTGTTCACGGATTATAAGAGTCTTCAGTACTTGTTCAAGCAAAAGGAGTTGAATTTGAGGCAGAGGAGGTGGTTGGAGTTGTTAAAAGATTATGATATTACCATCTTATATCACCCGGGGAAGGCCATGTGGTGGATGATGCTTTGAGTAGGAAGTCAGCTAGTATGGGCAGTCTTGCTTTTATTCCGGTCAGTCAGAGGCCGCTTGCTTTGGATGTTCAGGCTTTGGCCAATCGATTTGTGAGGTTGGATATTTCTGAGCCTAGTCGAGTGTTGGCTTGTACGGTCGCTCGTTCTTCATTATTGGAGCATATCCGTGATCGACAATTTTATGATCCCCATTTCTGTGTCCTTAGAGACACGGTGCAGCGCAGAGGCGCCAAGCAGGTGACCTTAGATGATGATGGTGTTTTGAGATTGCAGGGGCGAGTTTGTGTGCCCAATGTTGATGGGATTCGAGAGTTGATTTTAGAGGAGGCCCATAGTTCCCGGTACTATATTCATCCGAGCGCCGCGAAGATGTATCAGGATTTGCGGCAGCATTATTGGTGGCATAAAATGAAGAAGGATATTGTGGAATATGTGGAGCGGTGTTTGAATTGTCAATAGGTTAAGTATGAGCATCAGAGGCTTGGTGGTTTATTTTATTGGATTGAGCTTCCCGAGTGGAAGTGAGAGAGGATCACTATGGACTTCGTTACCGGACTTCCGTTGACCCGGAAGAAGTTTGATACAGTTTGGGTCATTGTTGATAGCTGACCAAGTCACCGCATTTCATTCCTGTGGCAGTTTCCTATTCATCCGAGAGGTTAGCTGAGATCTATGTCCAGGAGATTGTCCGCCTTCATGGTGTGCCGGTATCTATCATTTCGGACCGGGGCGCGCAGTTTACCTCGCATTTCTGGAGGGCATTTCAGCGAGAGTTAGGCAACCAAGTGGAGTTGAGCACAGCATTTCATCCTCAGACGGATGGACAGTCCGAGCGGACTATTCATATATTGGAGGATATGCTCCGAGCTTGTGTTATTGACTTTGGAGGATCATGGGATCAGTTCTTGCCTTTAGCAGAGTTT